>UELU01138015.1:10440-42812 GCA_900490025.1 Megastigmus dorsalis | reverse complement strand
AGAGAGAGAGAGAGAGATATAGAGGGGGAGAGAGATAGATAGGATGGTAGCAGAGATGTCTAGTGATTCCTAACCTCCGTGGCAGATGCCTCTTGCTTCCTTTATTCCCATCCCGCTCACTCTGTGTCTCCCACTCTCTCGCTTGCTCTCTCTCTCTCTCTCTCTCGGTTCCTCTCCCGCATTTCCAGGCAAATCCTATCAGAAGTACTTAGAGTTTGGTAGCGCCATCCACCTAACTCTCCCTCTCTCGCTCTCTCTCTCTCTCTCTCTCTCTCTCTCTCTCTCTCGCATATATAACTGGCAGCGGCGGCATGTCGCCCCGGAGAGTTACTCCACTTAGCTATAACTTCCTCCTCGACTCTCTTGCCTGTGGATTCTTTGGAGTGAAAATTAGCTCAATTGACGCGAATATTCTTTTGCCTCTAGTGGGAATAGCTACGATAGAGCCTTCAGGGGGGAGAGAAGAAGTGGCAATTGAATGCGATTAGCACATCTGCCATAATAGCTTATTGTTAGAAAGGATGTGTTGTGCTGCGCTCTGGTAATGGAAGAGTTGGAGGTTATGTAATTTAGACCCGTAATTCATGTTATTATGCGGTGTGCGTGCCTTGACGCTGTATTATTTGGGAGCTAATATTGCTGTAGTACTCTGCTTTTGTATGTATGACTTCTTGCACACTATTTGTGAGTTATGGCGTACATCATTCTTCATGCTATTTCCTTACTTTTCAACAAATTCTAAGGTGTTCTTATGGCTAAAGAAAACTTTTTGCAGCATAACATCAATATAGATTTAAGTTTTTTTTTACATAGGGGCAATTGTTAAAATATCAATTTATAATCGGAAAAACTCAGTGCAAATATGAAATTTTTAACATAAAGGATTGTAAAAATTGTACAATAGATGAACAAACAGCTCCTTATTTTCCGAGTTTTACGAATTGCAAGTTATTGCACATAAAGCTAAGATGTTGGTCTCGCGGACGTAATTGCGCCAAATATCGTTGGCGCGCTCTTACATCAAAAACTCTAATTACGGGGTATTTGTGGCTGCAGGCCACTCGAATAGAACAGTATTTAGCGAATTCGCCCCGATAAAAACTTTCTCTTACATTTAATAGCGGCGATAAAAAAGCGCCGTGGACCGGACTGGGCGTGCAAAGATCCTCTGAAGGCATTTTGTTTCCTTGTTTTTGGTCTTGGCTCTTGAAAATTTGTCACGGGACTTTCTTTCCTCCTTATTCTCCTCTCTTCCCTTGGCCTCGCTCGGCGCTCGTTGCCTTGGCACTGCTCCAGATTTTCGCGCCGGGGTTAGACCTGCCTAATGTCGTGCGGATTTATGCCTCTGTTATTTCTTTAACAGGCCTTCAAAGTCCGTTGAGCGACAAAACTTGTGCGTCAAGTTATTACTCAAAGTACAGCTTATTTTCGGTATACTTGAGAAAAAAATCTAATGCTGAACCGAAATAACACGGCTGTAAACAGATAACTTATAATACTTTGTTTCGAACGACTTTTTTAATTAATTGGGAAAACTTTGTTAATGCAGCTCAATATTCAACAATATTATCGTTGAACATTAGGTTTTTAATAGAGTTTCAACAAAAATTGGAGAATTTTGAAGTTTTTACATATACAAAAAAATAAAACTGTACGCAAAAAAACAAATTAAAACAGAAGTATTAATTTGACTTAATTGTCGTTAACAAAATTTTTAATGATGATATCTGATTTTTTTTTAAATAAACACTATCTAAAAAAGTCTTTGCAAGTATTTATTTTTCAAAATCACGAAGTTCATAGAAAAATTTGCAAAAAACTATTATCTTCAAGCCCGTAACCAGACTTTTAGCATTGCTAAAAAGATGAGCGGTGGCCGTTGGATCTTGAGCCTACGCTCGAGAGTCTGAGCCTCTCTAATGACAAGCTCCCAATCCGTGGACTAGCCTCTACTCTCGCGCAAACCCTGCGCTAATTCCGGCGCAACCCTAATTTACAGTAAATCAGTGAACGCGTGAGCTTGCCCAACGAATTACGAGGAGAGGCTCTTGGCCTTTGCCTCCTACTACTCTCCCACAAGTACGTGTGTGTCTGGCTGCATGTGGATGAGAGAGAGAGGGAACTGTCCCGCTGCTGCAGCTCTACGCCGCGATACGCTGGTTATAAATGGCTTCATTTTGCCGGTTTTGACTTACGGTGCCGTGACTCGAAATTCCGAGGGATGCGTGCTTCCCGCTCGTCCGGCTTTTTAGTCCCTTTCTTCCTTGACTTATTGTTAATTTCAATTTTGATGGTTGCACGAGGATTACGGCTACTTGAAAAGTCCCGTGATTCTCGCTACTGCTTGACGTCCGTATTTCGTAAATATTTTGAGCGCAATAACCTGGAAATATATTTTGTTCAAATAGTCAAATTTATTTGGAAATAGGAAAAACTGAAGAATTTAAGAAATTAAATAAAACGCATAATGACAATTAAATGATATTTAATTCAGTATACAATGTAACAAAAATTAATAAATAATGCCATTATTAAAATTTTATTCAACAGATGAATACTTTTGAATCATATTACTAATACATTTACTTATTTTTATAATATTACTTTGTCTTCCGATTTTTATTATATTTCTCAGTAGCGAGAAGCCATAATTTAAAGTATTTTAAGTAATTTGCACATGTATTCATTGATAAAATTTACTAAAAGCTTTTTGTTTTGTTTTCCAGGTGAGTTTTACATTCTCATTTACATGAACTGGTGAAATCCATTAGGTAAGTCGAAAAGTTGGAACATGTATGATCTGTATACTGCAGATAATCTATATATAAATAAACTTCGTATTTCTCGTCAAATAAGAATGGGTGCGATAAAATTTATAAAATGAACCCAATTTGCTTAAACATTTCTATAGTACACTTAATTTAATTGGTCTAATTTTCATCTATTTTTCCATGCTAGTAATTTTATTCAATTCGCAGCGTAGCTTAATTTACTATTGTCTGTTATAATTATACCTGAAGAAGTTAATGCGATTTTCAGTAAAAAGTATATCAGCTTTTCCATTGATTTGATAATGCTCTTATTAGCCCAATTCACGGTACTCTCCAACATTATTAACATCAATATTTATGTTTGAATTAGTTTCATTCACTGTTAAGTGGAAAAAAATTCAAATCATTCGTAATAACATTAAACAATTATTTGATTGTACGTTAGTAATGCAGAAGCATCAAAAACTTTCTAGCATTTCCGGTACATACTTACAACAGTATCAAATTCTCCGGTTAAAATTCACGGGTTTAATTCCTACTCACAAGCTGAATTTCCGCCGCATGCAATTCCCCTGCATTGCAAGCATTATTAAGACCCAGAGGCTGAAAAGCAGGGTTAGTCGATACACAACCATTCGTCCATACATCCCGGCCGAGTCGAGTTCGATGTCTGACTCAGAACCTCATTAGTTCCTGCATACACTTGACGAAAATCTGACCGAAACATTTTGAATACCCCATCCCAATTTCCCTGTATACACACGTGTGCGTACATATACTAGTTGATCATATTTTGCGAGCTATAGACGTCAATGTCTATGGATATCGTGAGTGCAGTAAATTCGGAGAGGGCAGCTAGCTTTATATGCTTTATGGGAGAAGATCGTCGCGGAGTACACACGTACAGGTCGGCTAATTAAGAGGAGATTAGTACCGGCCAGCATTCCCCTACCTTCCGCCACCCAGTCGCAGGACATCGCCTGGATTTGCATTTGCCGTATTCGCAAAGTTTTGGGGGGGCCAGTGGGGATGAATGGGAGAGATAGAGAATGTCCTTCGAGAGAAACTCGCCGACTGCATAATTATGCGAGTTTCTCACTTTGCTCCGCTCTACTCTCTTCTCTCTCTCTCTCTCTCTCTCTTTCTCTCTTGCTCGGTCCGTGCACTTGCCTGCGCCCGTTTCTCAGTTGTGCGATATTCGAATGCAGAAGCTACCTTCTTTTCTTTCACTGGTCGAAGCGATGAAGTTTTAGCCCGAGCGAATTGCGCATCGCTTAATCGTCGCGATAGTTTTATAAGAGACTTTGCACTCGAGACTGGACCCTTCTTTTCATTATTCCCCTGACTGAAGCTCATTTTTTACCTTGTCTTCACGTCGTTGTAGCTGAAATTGATTTTGGTATCAGCTGTTTATGATGCTAGGATAATATTTTGAAATCAATGATTTGTTTAAAGTGGATGAAAGCTTGGGAAATAGTTTTCCTCAAAGGGCCTGTTGAGTTCACTACTTTATGGAGATACACACGGAGAAAAGTGCTAAGCAAAATTTGCTTAAAGTATACTCAAATATATTGCAGTGGTCGGCGGAGAATGGTTTGCGTGTAAATTTTAATAAGTGTATCATTTCATTTCGTAAATGTGGTAGGCCATTCAAGTTTCAATATACTTTGGAGAATGAGGTAATATATAGGGTGAGCTCCATAAATGATTTGGGTGTCGCGATGGATGAGAATCTAACTTATTCGCAACGTATTGAATCCACGTTAAAGAAAGCAAAAAAGGTTGTGGGATTTGTAAAGCGCTCATCATTTCATTTCACTAATCCTGAATTCATTTTACATTTTTAAAACTCCCTTTATTCTGCCAATCTTAACTTGGATCGGTTGCCTGGCATACCAGAGTAAAAAGAAATCGTCTGGAGTTTATTCTTTATAAGTTTTTAAGACATGTATTATATAAGACTTCATGGAACTTTTTGGTACTCTTTCTATCAAAAAGTATCATATATATTATGCGTGTGTAACATTATCATAATATATTCGGCCATTATCCAATTCAATAAAAAATGTTCAATAAAAAATGTTCCACAAATTCATACTTACACGAAAAAAATTGCTAAGCATAATTTACTTAATTTGGCTCCCTAGACTATCTGCTCAAGCCAGTTCACTAGATGTTACCAATGTCATTGTTGAACAATTTTTACTGTAGTGGTTGAGCATACATTACTCGATAATATTTGTAATTCCAAAACTTTACTTTGTGAGAGACTGAAACGGAATTTGGTATATACATAAATCGATTTAATCGTAGCCCAAATATTTTTTAGGTTGAATTAAGTTTTGTAGTACTTTTGTTGCCTGGATATGGAACCTCGTAAAACCCCACGTACAGGTGATGGATGCAGTCGATAATAGGGTAGCCGATGATGATGTCTAAACAATGCGCCTCATAGATTTTTATGCCTAGATGAGGGTTCCAGTTGTACTGTACGTGTAGGTGTATAGGGTAGCTGATGATGATATCCATGTAATGAGCTCAAAAATTACAAGTATTTAGGTGTGGGATTCGGTCATACTCAACGTTTATGTATTCGAGTATAGTACATGCAAGAATAATTGGTTCAATGCATTATGCAAATCGAATAAACAAAATTCTAAATTGTCGATGTAAGTATTCGTGGATTCATGTTTTTTCCCAGCCCTCATCTCTTCGCCCATCTCACATCATTCCACTACTCAAAGTCCACCCACTTTCGTCCTCCCCAAATCTTATACAGAAACGTGTATGCCGGCTGGAACGTTAGTCGAATTGTAAAACTTTGGATACCCGCCACCGCCGCTTGGTCTATTGGTTTGACTACACCGGCGGCAACTTATGAACGCTTTCGCTTCACCGCCTTACTTTCTCCTCCGCACATAAACACACTTACATACACACTCGGTAACTTACTAGGGAATTTCCAGAGAGGCTGCTTCAATTACGAATAAAAAATAAAAGATTCTTAAACCGAACGCCTCTGCTCCCTTGATCTTCCTCTGTATGTGTGTACATGCTGCTGATGTAGCGAAAAGCCCCGAGAGCGAACGCACGTTGTTGGGATTGGGTTTGGCTGTGTTGGAGAGCCGTAGAGAGAAGGAGCAGCGCATCGCTGAAATTCCAAAGGGACGGGACTTGACGCGCCGGCGAGACTCTGCTTCTGCTGGTGCAGCCGCTGCTCTGCTGTGCGACGGGACTCCTGACGCGCGTTGCCTGCAAACTTCGCATCCCCGCGACGCTTTACCTCTGTGTAGGTGTGTGTGCTTGGAGAATCAACGGACGGCGTCTCTATCTCGCTCGTGGCCATGTTTCTGTCTTCCCTGTTACGCTGTCATTATGCATGTGTCCGTTTCTATTCTTGACTCTTGCTCCACCCATTCGCTCTCTATCTCACTCTCTCTCCCTCTCTCTCCCTCTCTACTCTCTCTCTCTCTTTCTCTCTCTCTTTCTCTCTCCCTCTCTCTCACCCTCTCTCTTTTTCTCTCTTTATATATATATATTGATCTTTCGGTCTGCAGTCCAACGAATGTTATTACCACAAGTGTCGCGAAAAGAAGAATAGTCTTGGAAAGTTATTTTTATATTTTTTTATAATCTCACGTATAACGACATGCGATTCCTGATTTTCTATTTTTTATTCTAAGAGTTTGTAAATGAGTTCTAGAAATTAATTATTCTTTTTAAACTTCTGTCAGCGAAAGTGAATTCGATATGTAGATTCGAGCATAATGTACTGAGTACAATATTTGTAGCTGAGAGAACACGATTAATAAATTTTACCTGGATAACCTAAATTATGTCTGCATTTGAAGATTATATTTCAAACGGATTGTCCCTACTGTGTTCACGTATTCCCTAAAGTTGTATGAAATCTTGGTACACAGTCAAGTAAAATATTTAGTTAATAGACCGATAAGAGAATTACACTTAAAACATTTTTTACAGTAACCGCACGAAACGACGTGCGGCTACACAGAAGCCAGGCATCTATTCTCCCGCCAGTACCGTCGGTAAGGTTAGGCCAGCGTATGGTGTAGTTCTCACCCGCTTTGGGATGGCAACTGCACGAAAACGAGACAACACGAAAGCGTAGTACTTACGACAGCAGCTTCGGTGTTCAGTGCTGCTGCCGTACAAAAAAGTTTTCCGAGTATCATATTCTTTAGCAAAAGCTCTTACTGGCTTCCGTACAAATTGATATGTATATGTAATCAAATTTATTAGGGCTACTAATAAAAATTATTCTAATTTATTTGTAATTAATATAAATGTTGTATTTTAATGTATTATTTAATCAAATTTAGGGCTATTATTCATTAGATTTTATTATCTCGATTGTGATTGTAGGTAGGAAAAATAATAAAAACTATCAAAGAAATAACAAAAAGGTTCACTTACAGAGTCTGTCTCTCCATTACTTATAAAGTCTGTGAATAAAAATCGTAGGCTGATAACCGTTGCTATATTCTTTAATTCTATAAGATGTGTAGATGATGTTATTCCGTGCAGCTGTTATTGAAAGCAAATACATAATTAATTGCCGCTTATGAATAATATTCAATTAGAAATTCCGGAATGCATATATACATTTCCAGGGTGCAGGCGCACTTTGATAGTAGTTGCTGCGCGAGATTTTATAATGCGACACGTAGCGGAAGTTATACCTATTAATTTTTTTTCACCGGCCGCATCCATAAATATACACAATGAGCTTTTTTATTTTTTTCAGCGTTCTAGCACCGCCCACTTTTTCCGCGTTCATTGCTCTTCAAATAATTACAGATATCCCGCTAAAAATCAGCTCTCATGGGCGCTCATTTAAACGGATCTCCACGCTCTAGTAATTGAAAAAATTTCTCGAACACCTTCACCGTCGTGCTGCAAGCAATCCAGCCGAAAAAAAGGATTAAGGAATGCCTCGGAACTTTGCCCATTAATTTCATCGTCGGAGAATCATCTCACCTGCAAATTAACGCACTTTGGCTAAGTCTAAAAATATCCTGAGCAGGAATAAAAGAAAAAAACACTCGAGGCTCACTTCGACGAAAGATTCTTCGAGCGTAATAATTCAGCTTTGTCCCATACTTTGCTTGTCGAGGAGGAGGAGGGAGGGGAATATTCATTTCTGGAGAACGGTGGCAGGACGTGTAGGAGAGAGCGCTACGAGCGCTTGCACACCTCCTTATTTAGCTTTTCTCGCAGGACGAAGCAAGCGGCTGCAGCGGCAGAGGCGGCGGCATTTGCATGCAGTGCTTTAGTTTCGCTCGTTCGAGATTCCACTTTGCGTCATTATCGCTCCATGGAATGATCATGAATATGCGATATCCGGGCTCGCGAATAAAAAACTTTGGCCGTCGGAGCCGTTGGCTGGGGACCTCGCGCCTCTCGCTACCCTCACTCTCGCGCCTCCATGTACTCCCGGTATTCATAGGTAATACGAAAGGATTCCAAAGCTTCGCGAAACGAGCTTATGCATGGATGTATATGTGTGCGTTGGAGGTTCCACTCGAGAAATCGACGGCGACGTCAAGCCGGATCGATTACCGGCGGCTGCTGCTGCTGCCTGCCTGCCAGCTTGCCTGTCAGTCGATCCTGTCTAGCTCTCGACTTTCTCGAGAAATCAGAAATAATGTGTGTGTGTGTGCGTGTGTATATACGTGCATGTATTGGGAAATGTGTGGTGTGGGGAGGGTATTCGGGGAGGCAAAGTGTGTGTGCTTGCGCGATAACGTCTGGATTTTCTTACTCGAGATGGGCTGCATACCGTCTTCCTACACTGGCTGCTCTACTCGCTTTATTGAAAATAAGATGATTCGCGGCTGCTGCTGCTGCTGTCGCTTCTTTTTTTTCGGTTCTTTGTGCTTTTTCTGTCGAATAGTTTGGATGCACATTTTAATGCCTCGATTCGCATTAAATGGGAGAGATTGGCTATTCCTTTCTGCATAGTAAATAGGCGGGAATAACTCTTGTAGGATTACTATGCTCGATAGCAACACAATATTTGTTAGATAAATTGACAAGCACGTTATACTTGTAAGGTCATTATGTTTGTTGGACTACGAACTCTCGTTTTTATTACTTCTGTAAGATCACCCTTTGGCAATTACTTATGAATATTGACTTACATAAAATAAATTTTACATTCTACAGCCTTGTAAATTATTCCAGTATTAAGATTATCCCTTTCTGGAAAAATAAGACGCAAAGCTTTCAAAGACATTCATTCTACTTTGCATATTGTACGAAATTTCTTTTGATGCGAATGTGCTCGCAGAGTTCTGTAGCGTGTAATTTTAAAACAGCTTCCATGAGCTTTCTTATACTCTCGCTTAGCAACGGTTCGCATGTACAATGAATTTAGAGTAATTTATATAAGTTTGTGTTTCGCCTGTGTGAGCAGATACTTCTGGACACCAGTAAAATTGCAAATATTTAAGGGCAAAAAGCTCGACTTTCCTTTGTAGTACTTCAACTGCAAATTAGGTTAATTGAGAAAACTTTTCATCCTCTGTAAGATTATTCTCAAGTACTTTTTAGTACTTTAGGATTATTTCTTGGAGTTGCGAGTAAAAGCTTATTTTTTTGTACTCCCCAAAATTGCAAGGATAAAATGTGAATGCATAAAATAGAATAATAAAACTATAATGAATTGCAACGAGGGTTCTGATTGTACGACTAATTTATATAAAATGAACATTCAATCAATAGATTATTGAAAAAATTTAATTGTTTTAAAATTCATGCAATTGTGCAAGGAAAACTTGTATTTAATATTCTTATTAATAATATTACGAAATTTAAATTTTAAATAAAGAGAGTAAATTATTGAATAAATTAAAATTCATTGTTTGTGTTTTATTTTTTTACTGTTACTCTTGTTAGTACTCACGTTAAAAATAATTTTTTATGTTATTAAATTTTACTTTTGGCTAATTTTTGCATTACTTTTAATTTATTAAATCACTCTTATTTAAGCTAAATAATTTTAATCTTCGTTTACTTTTTCACTTAAAAAGAAGTAATCAGTTTACTCTTTGAATCGCGATTGATGTAACACTTCAAATAAATAAAAAAATAATTAAAAAATAAATAAATAAATATTAAATAAATAACACTTCATTTAAACCATTATTATAGCCTCAAAATAAACGACAAGTAATTAAAATTTCAAATTATTCCGATCCCATGAAACCTCATTCCATAAAGCACAATACCGTACCCAATATTTCATGAATTTCATCTTAAACCACCGTGATTTCTTTCAATAAAAAAGCTATTTCTGCGATTTAAAATAGCCTTACTTCACCACCCTCCTTGCTTTATCCTATTATGCATACTCAAAGTCTTCGCCTGTGCCTAAAAATCAACTGTTCTAAAACTAACTAGTTGTAAGTATAACAAGTCGCATTGAATCGATCCCCCAAAATCATCAGAAGGCTTAAAAATGCCAATATTTGAATATAGTCGTTAAAAACTCGCACATACACAGCCTTCATCAGATCAGCCTCGGTTCCAATGCAGAGCGAATCTAAAGAGTACACACGCACTCGAAATGTCAATTAGCTCGTGGATTTATCATCGCGGCGCATAGTAACGCGAAAATCATTTCTCCATCCATCATCTTCAGTGTGCGCTACTCGTCATCGTTATCGCGATTGTCGGGAAGCGTTTGCAAATCGCGAACAATTTACGTCCCACTAGTTCTGAAAGATCTGACCTTTTTGTTCCAGCAGCCGGTTACACGTGTACAATGATAATCAACGCACACCTGGGTTTAGCCACTTGAAGCCTCTGTATGTATTTGTGTGTGTGTGTGTGTGTGTGTGTGTGTGTGTGTGTACATATATACGGCTGGTGGTTTGGCTGCTGCTTGTCCTCGTTATATTGAATATTCATGGAAGCATCGTCAAGTTTATTATGATGTGTATGTTCTCTGCCAAAGCGGCTCTCTCTCTCTCTCTATTCTCTCTCGCGACACACAAACGCCCGCCAACGACCTGATTATTTCATATAATGACATTTGTTATCGACGGCTCTCGCTCTCTGGCTTTACATGTCGCTAGACCCGCGACTATACGCTGGGAGCGGCTGGGTGGATTAAGGTAGGCAGATCCCGAATTCACGTTATACATATGTATGTGAGGGGTGTGAGCATCTGCAAATATACACGCGCGAGTCCGACACGAAAAGGTGGGATGATGGAGCTGTTTGGAGTTGGATTGAGAGATGGCTGTGATTGGTGTAATCGATATATAGGGTTTTGATTGCTGGGGATGCGACTTATAGGCTGATAAGTGTGGTAAGTGAGTCGTGCTACGGTGAAATGCGCGCCGTAGAAATTTAATGGGTGAAAGAATTTAACGAATATGCCTTTGTCTTTTGCTTCTTTTGTGGCTGAGGGGAATCGCGCTCGAGTATCTTCCTCCTACCCTTCACTTGTATTGGAAGAATCTATAATCAAGGAAAGGTTATAATGAATGCTCTCTTGCAAAATAGAATTGTTATTTCGAATAAAAAAGTGATTGATAACACAAAATAAATATTCTCATGTTTTATTTTGTATTAAATACTAAATTCTTATATTCAGAATTAATTTGTATTATAACCGCAATTTTTATAGAAATAGTATTGCGAATTATGTGTAGCCGAAAACTATTCTAAGACGATCAGTTTTCAATAGTTACTCTGTTATAGACACTTGTCGAAATTTATTTCCATTCACGATACATTTCTTCTCTCGTTACTCGAAACAGATACAAATCCAGTTTATTAAATCGAATGACTCGTCGTAAAAAAATGCACACGCAGTTACGAGATACTTTCCTGGGTCCCAGATGGGTTTCTTTAATGGCATCATTGAGTAGATGAATGAACTTCCAAAACGAGTTTTCTTTCGGAAGGGACTACAAGTATTTTAACTTTAACAAAAATGAATTATAAATTTCAGTGGCCTGTTTAAGGTTGTTCGATTTGTAATAAATTTAATGAAAAGTAATAAAATAATCATCTACCACTGAATGATGACGATCCTAAATTTATATTTTTTATTCTTTTATCTGAAATACAATCAAAGTGAAGTTTCTAATAAATTGGTACCTATTGTGATCCTAAGACTTTTTACTTATACTTAAAGTCTTTGCCTAGATGGAAATATCTACGATAAAATCGCTTGCGATGTCATTAGATAACTAAATAAAACTGAAAACAATACCGCATTGTTTCTTATGTATCTCTTTGTGCACCTTGTAATTTCCTCTCGACAATTTTGCACTATCCCATTCTTTACTTCGTCCGCATGCTTAGTGCTCGACTCGCACATTCCAATTTGATTTCCTGATTTCCCGACAGTCTTAACCTCCGCGCGGACTATTTATATATATACATATATATACATATATACATTATAGGGTAGAAGCTTCTAGCAATCACCGAGCTCTCGCGGTTGCCCCCGCTTGTTCCCCCCAGTTTTCTTCATTACTTATTCGTTACTTATTCAAATTCAATTTTCTGCCTCGGTCCGATAAATCTTTCGCTCCCGTACCTCTCCTCTCTCTCTCTCGCTTTCAACGCTCTGCGACGTCGTCCTCATCGAAAATGCGCGTCACGCGTTTTTCTCTGCGAAACGACGAGTTTCGCCGCTGCCACCGCCGCTGCCACCGCCGCTGCTGCTGTTCTTGCAGAGCATGAACGCGATCGATGTGCCGTAGTTGCATCGCCAAGGCTTTTAACGGTGCTACGTTCGTAACATTTGGTGTGGTAGCGCGCGAGTATGTGTCTGTAGGCATATACTGCACGTGCACACGTGACGGCATCGTTGGTTGAGAGAATTTTCACGGTTGATGGAATGACAGTTTCGGACGTGATTCGATTGCGTCGATCGATGGAATAATCCCCGCCAAAGACAATTACGATCGCAGCAAAAGGCCGGCTCCGATTTTCACAGCAGAATTTTTGGCTAATGCAACTCATGCTGCTCGATTTCTATATTTAGTTTTGATAACTTATAAGCTACATGCTTTTCGATGATTATGATATTGCATATTGTCCAATTTAAGTCGAATTCCTTTCGAGTTCAATATATCACTTTTGTTCGAGTACGCTCAATTTCAATTATTTACCATACACGCATTTACAGATTGGACGGGATCTTATTTCGAATGTCAAAAAGTATTCATCTTATTTTTGAGGTAGTACGTCGCAGAGAGAAAAGCGCGATTAAAATTGAATCAATAGTGCTGCTGGTTATTTTTACGTGGGTCAAGTGGTGTGCGCCACTCCTGGCATGGCATGTATATAAAGAGTTATTTTTATTTTTCAGTAATTCTAGAAGATTCTTCTCACTAAATCTGAACTGTTGAAGAATCACTTCTTTTCAAGCAAAGGTGAATTGCTGCGGTGAAGTTAAAAGCTCTTGACCGATTCTTCATTACAAAAGAAGTGATAACCTTCAAATTGCTAAAGTATTTAGCTGGTCGAGGACTAAGTAACCTTTAACTCAATGAGAGTGTTTATTCTCGCAATTTATATTGATAAATTGAGAACTATACCTATTTAAGTTCATGCTCGCGATCACAAGTCTTATGTTTCATTACTCTGTTTTTCCTTTTCTCTCTTGCTCTCTCTGAGGTCTATATCAGTGGTGCAAATTTGGTATATCATACATGTGAACGGTCGAAAAAATGAACCAAACTCGTAAGGTATTACTCCTGTATCCTGTACATAGCGTACATATGTGTGTTATTCAACACGACTGCTTTTGTGTATATCGTTATAGTCTGTAATAGAGGAAGTTAAATACTTTCCTAATCCTTACAGCCTTAAGTTGCAGGTTTTCGCGGTTTTAATTGTATTCTTGCCGCGCGGAAGATCGTAAACGCTTTGAAGCATTGCTCCGGAGGAAAATTTTACTTTCGCACAAAGGGATGTTATGTTCTGTTTGTGTGTTATTATTTTTTCTATGAAGTCTTGATTCCATATGTGCTGTTTTTGTTGGTCCCAAATTTTGATATAATAATTGGGTACATTAGTAATCAGATTAGGCTCTTAAAAACTTATATGAGATTAATTATAAATTAACAATTTTTGAGAATATCAACCATCCTAGTAAAGGTTTCGTGCAGTCACTCTATGAAAATGTTTCATTTAATTGTGTTTAATGTATAAACTTCAAATAATGCGGTAAACCCTTACATTAACAAGCCATAGCTTGGAATTAAAAGCTGAGCAGTATGTTTTCCATCTTACAAGATAGCACAGTATCCTTAATCAATTTTGTATTGAACAATCATTTCTAAAAAGCATTAATTGATGTTCTCTTAATCCTCGTTGCACTAACAACACCTAGTCATCCTCGTAAATCAGAAACATGTTGATGGATTTAAACATCTGTATACAAATTTTCAAATAAAACCCTTAACCCTATCCGATTTATAAGGACTAATTTTAGTGACCAAAATGAACTTAGTATAGTTAGAGTGAATGTTGAGAATCACTAACTTAAAAAATGTTCTAGTTACATACCTATCTGCTAACTTTAGAATTGCTCATAAACTAGCAAATCGGTTGATCAATTGAATGGCTATTATGCAGTATGTGCTTCATATTTAAAATTCACGATTCGCTTTCTGCATCAGCACTGATTAACTTAATTAATAAAATATTCTGATTAAACGCTTAAAAGGACGATTGTAATTTAAATTTCTGGCTTTTTATCAGTATCATACGTTATCAGAGTGCCATTTCAATTCAAATAGAATACATAAAACAATTAATCCTTTTTGGTTGCATCAATTTCAATTTTGAATTTATTTTTTCTCACGGAATCAATATCGACCGGTGGATACCCTTCTCGCGTTCTGCTCCACTTTTTCGCCAGCAGAAAAATAATCACACCCCTCGGAATTCACACGCGAAACCACAGCGGCAACCGAGCGAATCGACTACATCGGCATCCCCGAACAAGCGAGCGAACGAAAGAACGAACGCGAAGCAGCGGGTAAAAAACAAAAGATTTATGCGGAAAGCAATGAGCGGGAGGTTTGCCTCATCAGTGAAGCCGCTTTACATGATCTCCGTGCTTCTCAATGCAGCTGGAGCTGCGGATAGTGAGGCTGCAGCCCGTGGCCTCACTATTTTCAGCGGCCCCCTGGAGTGGCATCGATCGCTGTTAAATTATTTCTAGTGGTCTGTCCATACGCGCCCCCTAAGGCCGCAGCTGAGAAAACTGACCTACATCTTGCCACCTCTCGAGACGCCTCGCGCGATGTCACACGGCTCTCTCTCTCTCTCTCTCTCTCTCTCTCTCTTTCTCTCTCGCTTACTCTCTCTGTGTTTTTTCGCCTCTCTCTTTCTTTCTCTCAGCTCTTACTCTCCGCTGGTGAAGCGAGAAAACAGTTTCGTTAAGGGTCCAAGAAGGGTGCAAGAGCTCCAGTCTTGTTTTATCGATGTTTTCGTTTTTTAAAATTATCAAAACCTTGCAGCGTGTCCTTGTTATCTGGAGAAGGCGCTTTTTTGCGCTACGTGTATTTCTTGTTTAAAATGGATGAAGATTTTTATCAGTGAGATACGAAATATTGTTGTGGGCCGACAATTTAATCACAGCGTAAAATGTTGTATTGTGTGAACGGGGTATTTCTATCTTTCCGAGTTTATAAGTTTCGCAATCCAATTCACGTGACTTTTGTAGCTTGTTCTATTTTAATGAAGCTTTATTATAAAAGAAAGTCGACTAACGACATAGAAATTCCTATCTATGTGTTTAAGTGATACCTTATTTAGTGAGGCGATTAATTAAATAATGTAAGGACGTTAAAGTTATCTTATTTTAAATACAATCAAATTTTATTCTGAATTTTCTAGGCATCAATCATTTAAATAAATGTGAACCTATCTTATATTTGAATGAGATATTTTTACAACACATTTTCGTCTGATTAAATTCAGATTGTATCTACTTTACTAAATTGTACATATCAATGTCTTAACATTCAACGGATCATGATTCAATTTTCCGATTTTATATATCATTATTTATCATAATTGGATTCATAAATGAAAATACTAATAGTGT
This sequence comes from Megastigmus dorsalis, assembly GCA_900490025.1. NCBI lineage: Eukaryota > Metazoa > Arthropoda > Insecta > Hymenoptera > Megastigmidae > Megastigmus > Megastigmus dorsalis. The sequence goes on along the minus strand of UELU01138015.1, from coordinate 26,933 downwards.
ATTATAGTCAGTGTACTCCAATGTACGAAACATTGATAAATTAATTTTTAATGAAATTGCTAATAAAACCTTCACTTCCCACCTTCAAATTTAATATTTTTAATTGCTTTACTTTGCTCTATTCTTTCCCCACTATTTCTAAGGTTTATATCTATATGAGCTTAATAAAGTTTCTCTTGGTGCTTATAACGACGAGGTTAAGTGTTTCATAGCGGCAAACAATAATATCTGGATATTATCTTCCGCTCTGGGTTTGCAGTGGCGATTTTTGCTCTCTGCATTCATCTATAAATAAACGTCACCACAGACTTGGCCATTCCGAAACTCAGCTGATGGACATCACGAGTTGAGCACTTTTAAACTCTTCCGACAATTATTGATGAGAACTGTGTTAGGGCTTCATAAACTGCAATATTCTAAACTTTGAAATTTATATCTTTTCTTATTAGTAAGGTTTTTGATCATCTATTAGTTAATTAAAAAACATAGAATGTGTGTTTCACGTCTATCGGCATTAGTGCGTTACCAGTATTTTAAATTTATACTTATTCAACGTTTATTTATTTATTTATTTATTTATTGATTATTCTCATGTCGATTTTAATATCATCTGCATAAAGTAATACATTTGGATTAAGTCATCATAAACATCCATAGAGATTTCAAAGGCTATCAATAAAAAAAAATAATACATTTGAAAAATTCATGTGTGTGGCAATATCATTTATATACATGTAAAAAAGAAGAGACCCAAGATGAAATCCTTGCGCTACTCCCGATAAAACTGCAATTTTAGAAGATAGACAGTTGTTAAGAGTCCCCGTCTAGATAAACCAAATACAGAAAGATCTCAATCATTTCTAAAAATCTTATAGTCAGAGAGGCCGAGTTCGCTTGATACAACATCAGATTGAAGCCAAGTTTCAGTAATTACTATTGTAACAGGCACAAATGAGAGTTGATGGAGATTTGTGAGATGAATAAAGCAACAATTATTTATTAGAATATATATTATATAATTATATATTATATTCTTAAGCCTAGAAAATTGTTATCTCTGGGCCAGTGCAGTGAGATCTGCCATTACTTCAATACTTTTCGGTAGGAGTTTTCTATCATGACAACTGTTAAAGCATCATGATGAGAATTGAGCCTAATAAGAATGGTGGTACATTGTTGTGGACTCGTGGCCATTAAAACAACAAGAATATACTCCCTCAATATTCGTCGATGATCTGCCTGACTTCCACTTCCGCACCCATAGTTAAATTTAAATTCCGGTATTATCAGATTGAGTAGTGTCGTTATCTATTTACAAATGCGTCATTAGTTATACACGAGACTTCCCAAACTTTTATTGGTGAACACACCAATTCCTTTAAAGTTGAATATTAATCTGAATACTAATCTCTTCTTTTTAAATCTTGATAAAGATTTTGGTGGTAAAACTAATGACGCAATAAAATTTTATGTAATAATGCTTAAACACTGTACTATGTGTAAATTCCAAGGCTGCCTGGATTACTCAGAATAAATCTTGAAAATTTATATTGAAGGACACAAAAAATCACCTTTACTAAGTAAATGCACAGTATTAAAATAAGTTTATATTCTTAAAGAGATTCGAAAGATCAATGATTTGCGGATTTTCACTCCATAAATATATTATTGTATTGCACAGTAAATCGGCTTATGTTTATGTTTCACAGAGTTTATAGCAAATACGTCCGGTCACGTAGAAGGCTCACGAGCGAATTCATATTTATATTTTTTATTATTTTTTGTTTTATATAATTCGTCTTTAATTTATTCAACTTCAATTTCTGATTCTCCCTCGCACTCCGTCTATTTCTCTACTTTCCTACGTCTCACTCTTTCTTTCTCTCTCTCTCTCACTACGTCTCTGTCTCAATCGTTATAATAACAACTGCAAGAGCAACATCAACTCTCGTGGGACAGTGCCGGAAGATTGCGACTTTTAAAATGTAAAAAAGAAGAAAATAAGAGAGGAAAAACAAGCAAGAAATGAAGTACGCTTGTCCCTCGGGCAATGCGCGAGTAAGAGAGAGAGAGAGAGGGGGGGAGAGAGTGAGTGAGTGAGCGACCGGTGACTCGATGCTCTGCAGCCAATCAGAGCGTCGACCCGAAGACGGCGCATTAAGAACACGTGCGCATTCAAATGCGCTGCTGCTACCGCTGCTGTGTGCGTGTATGTATGCGTTTCTTCGAGTAAACGAAAACTCGCGGCGGTGGCTGGTAACAGCTTTTACTAGCCAGGAATGTTGTTGGCGGAGTAATGCCAACGAATAATTAAAACTGTTTACTCCGAATTTTTCAGACTTAAATCATCTTTTAGGGTATACATAGCAATGAGCCTAGAGAATGAAATGTTTTTCTTTGAAAAAGGGAGTGCAGCTATTGCAGAGTGATTGATTAAAATTTTAATTTCACGATAAACAAGCTCTCTACAAACGATTTCATTTTTAACTTTATTCTTTCTTGTAAGATCATTGACGTCAAATCTTAAAAAATACTAAAGTTTAGTGGAGGAAGTTACATTCACTTTCTTATTAATTTCTTTATACACGACTCATTCGTTTAGCTTATTTCTGTTTTGCAGATATAATTATTAGAATTTCAGTTTTTAGTCCTTCACAATCAAATTGTAAACACCAGAATATTCATTTTTCAGTTAATAAATATTCACCGTAGAATTCATAATAAAAGTATTTGTCTATTCAAACCTACTCATCACAATACAAAATTTCAAAGAGTAAGAATACTCTAGCTAACTACGCCACTGGTCAGTTCATGTCTTCCACCACTCGAGCTAGAGATCGTTGCACTCGACCAGGTATACGTATAACAACTCCAACGGGAAAAGAGAGTCAAGTTTCGAGCGAAACGCGCTCCACTGTACATATAGAACAGATCCGCCAAGCAGCTGAATCCCTCGCCGATATTAAGAAACTTTTCATCGCTTCATGTAGCCTCTTTCACTCTTCCTCTCGCTTCATCGGTCCATCTAGTCTGGACTGACTTCTTGCTTTTTTTCACAATCAAAGAGCTGCGAAACCCAACTCGTCGGCCCTCAGTAGTGCGAGTCGGTGTATAGTCGGCCGAAGCGCCGAGGGGGGCCGAAGCGCGACTAATCGCCTGCTCTAATAATGCCGACTTGTGCTGCCGCCGCGGCTGCAGGTCAAGAGCCCAGATGAAAAATTCTCCCGCACTGGCTTTCATTTTTCGATAGGGTCCGTGCAATTTACTTTTTTCGAGGTAAAGGTCAGAATTGCAGAACGACCGAGCGAGATTTAATGGAGGTACTTGGAACTTCAATTGAGCGGGTTTTAAAGTGTTCAGCGTGAGTTCTATTATTTAATAAATTTATATACTTTTTGTCGTTTTGAACGAACTTTCCATTGGGGTATTTAAATTTTGTTAAAAAAAAATACAAAAATTTTTCAGCTGCAATAAAAATGAAACTTCATTTTTATGACTATTACATAAAAATAATATTATTTCAGGCGCTCAAAAAAAAAATAATATAATCATTTTTAAAAAAGCATAATTTTAATGAAGTTTTATATTATATTGATACATTAAATTAAATGTATGTAACAAAAAGATTTTTGATGTAAAAGCTTAAAAGTAATGCAGATTAACATTCAATTGAATGCAAATTTGCATGAAATTTAATGTATCTGCAAATTAATTTACTGAAATTTAATGTACATGCATATGTACAATAATTTCAATATAGACGTATGCATTAAAATTTATGTACATTAATTTTTAGTAAATTAATTTTTCAGATTCATTAGATTTCATGCGGTTTTGCATTACTTTTACGTTAGTATATTAAAGTACTTTAACGTGCGCAATGGTGCATACCTTCTGATACTGTGCATTAAAAGTAAAACATAAATTTTTACAGTAGTATGTGCCAAAAATTACAGACTTTTATCTCTGCAATAAAAGTTATAGCTAAGCAGTAATATCCAGAACCATAAAATATCTCTCTCCTTCTCTTAGACGTCATTAGTATAAAAATTGGTTAAAAAATACATTCGTATATCTCTTTATACTCTCCGAAATTTAAAAATTTAGAATAATGTGCAGGACCCCTCGGAAATGATGTGTAGCTATATAAGTGCTACGTAAGAGAGACGAGACCTGGCGGTTGAGAGCCGTTTATTTCAGCCGCGTGGTGAAAAATTGATATTGACTCTGTGCTGAAGAGGAAGTTTCGGGCGGGATTTTTCTTCATTTTTTTGGGAAAAAAAAGAAGTCTGAGAAGATTGAATCGCTGATGGGATAGCGTTGTGGTCGTTGGACGAGATTCTTTATTTTTGCTCTTTCACGTCGTATTTACAGCGATTAAGAAATTGCTCTGCGGTAAGCCTTATCAAAGAGAATAGCTTAGAATTAGGGGTGCACGTGGCTTTATGTCAGCTTACTTAAAGGCAGAAGAACGTTTTTGGATGTTTCTTGGAAAAGAATTTACTTGCTTATAACTACGAGTACTTAGTTCAAACATTATGATGTAAGAGTGGTATATTAATTTATGATTTAAATTCAATTATACAGTATTAAAATTTAATATGGTATGAAATTGCGAAGAAAAATACAATCAAGTTAGTGCCGATTATCTGAATATTAAAAATTTCTCTGAACTATTTCATTCAACAGGATTTAAAATAATTGATAAATAGCCTTAATTGGGCAAAGTGGCAAACGAGTTTATTGTCGATCATCGTCACTTAAATTCTCGACCACCAGATAGTATTGCTGTTTTCTAGATAAATTTTTCCCGCGGTAGCCTTGGCTACACAAAAATTTGTTGAGTGTCAGTTTCGAGCGTCAACTTCACATACTAAAGTGCACTTAACATGTATTCAGTAGCCTTTGAAAAAGGAGGGAGAGAGAGAAAGATATAGAGCTCAAATGCGAGTTACACATTTACGCTGCACGTGCGCATGCGCTCTAATAAAACTCCCATTCGAGATCATCGATGTGCATCGTGCAACTTTGATATTCAAGCACCGTAATTTTTTTACATGTACATAAAATACTTTTTTTTATGTCGCACTCAAGTGTCTACTGGAGAGATTATAATTAAGGTTATAAATACAGCGGTAACAAGATGTTCCGCTGCTAACAAGACGGATGCTAAAATTAACTGTAATATTGTGCGGTACAAATTAATCGTAATTGAAAAGACTTTTTAGAAATATTTTCGGGAGATTTTATAGGAAGATTTTCTGTGAAATATAAGACACTTAGTATTGATTGTGAGAAAGAAAAACTTTTACTTTAAAAGCGTTATGTCAAAATTTTATCTTACGTAAGGTTAGAGGCTGTTGCAGATTTTATAAGCAGGCAAACATTTGGCTGCATTTCATGATTTTTTTTCCGCTACAGAAAGTTGTATAAACATATTTTTGCTCAAGAATCATCAAAGAAAAATCCAAAGCAAGGAACGAATCAGGAAATAACGTTTATACGGCCTCTTAACCTTAGACACTCACTAGTCAATTGACATGCACTATAACTCGTTCTGCAATTTTTTAAGATTTAAAATTTTTCTTCTATCTTCTCAGCGCTTCCCCGAGATATCCTTTTATCAAAATAATTTGATCAATCCTCCCGAAATAAAAGAAAAAAGGAAACACCCATAAAGTCATCAATCCCGATTAGATTTATCACTCGGTTGCCTAATTAAGGAATCCACAGCCGCAAATTTATCGTCACCCGTAAAATTGAACCTAATCCTATCTCCCAGTGTCCGGCTTAATTAAATCAACTGTAAATTCGTCCACTTATTCGGGTGCGACGCATAATAAATGGGCCGCGGATATATCGCACGAAAATCGACGGAGGGCTTATATAAATCCAATGGAATACCGGTTGGAGGAGCCTTAAATCTCGTACGGCTGACCGAGCCCTGACACTTTCTACTTGTCGCGCCGCTTACAATACAGCGGAACAATGGAAGAATATAGTACGTTATGACGACTCGGCCGGTGAATTATTATAACAGCTCCGCGAAGAACGACTGCGAAAATTTCGCCGCCGCCACCGTCGCTGCTGCTGCTGCTGCCTCGGAGTCTGGCTCTCTTAAAAAATCCGAGTAGTTACTAACGATTTCTCGCTTGACCCACTTTTCCTCTCTCTTTCTCTCTCTCTCACTCCCTTTTTCCCTTCGCCGCGTGTCTACCGAGAGTCGACGCATACACACACTCGTATATACGTGCGCGTCTCGCTTTCTCGGATTATTTCTACGTTTTAATTATACCCGGGGGAGAAAGAGAGAGAAAGAGAGAAAGAAAAGACTAGTAGAAGGCCAGTCGAGCGTCGCATCCTCGACGTTCATCCGTAAGGAAGCAAGTGGCGGTGGGTATCTGTGTGTATACCTTTGTAACGCTGACGCTTGCTTCGCGTTTATTAGCATACGCGACCCGCGTGTGTCTGTCCTAGCAGCGTGTATTTTTTTCTCCTCCGTCGCTGAATGAGACGCTAAGTTTTCATTACATTGTAATATGCGCAGGATTTATCGTGTCTCTTTTAGATGTCGCGCGCACTGCTTCTCCTTTTTCCGACTGCATGAGGGATTATGATTTATGCCCGGATGGAAAATGTTCTTGGGTGCGAGCTCTCACTTAGCGCGTGGAGTAGAGAATTTTCCGATAAACTTTACGAGAATCGGGGCGAAATTATGGAGTGAAATCGCGATGAAGATTAATGCGATTCGTTATGGCGAGCTTCATCAGAATTGCACGCCATCAATTATTTTTATCGCAATTTCGGTTGGAATATGAAAGTTTTGGTTTTTGATGGACCCTTTATGCTTAATTATTGGTGTAACTGACATCAATACATGCGGTATATAGCTTAATTTTCGCCATATAATAAATGAATAAATGTTTGATCACATAATTATTATAATTAAATAATTTATATTATTGTTTATTTACCAGAAAATCCTTACACAAAGAAACATTTTTCACAATGACACAATCTAAATATGAGATAGTAAATTACCAAATAAATATTTAAACTATTTAATGAGGGAACGTCCAATCCAGAAATTAATACTATTAGTGTCACGAAACACTTTCTTTCATATATATTTTTTAAACGTATATATATAGTTTCATATTTGTTCAAATCAAGATTATGGCAATTAAAATTTATTGATTGACTAAAATCGCCGAGTCTAATCAATAAAGTGGAACAGTTTTTCACAGAATTTGTAAAAGAAATCAAAAACATGACTTGTTATAAATAATTACCTTTTCCAAATCTTAATTTCCACTTCTTATGTTACTTTTTGACGTCATATGTCTGACCAAAAGTACAGTATTTCTCATTTTCTTAAGCGATGGAGCAATCATACCTTTTAAATTTTTTACGTTTGCCCTTACCGCAATGCACACTAACTGTAAAATTTATCCTCCATCCACTACGCACACGGTAATCGTAGGGAATGCATTATTTAATTTTCCTATGGTTTCTCGTGTACGCGCCCGTGTCCGCGAATATATAATATGACCGCAAATTTGCGCTCGCAAGTTTTTCCATTCGATTATCTCATACTTCACTTTAATCACCATCATATATCTCACGTCCGACAAAGTAAGCGTAATTAAAAATCTTGTTAAATTACAAGTTCGTCGCCTAGAATTATTAAGCATCCGAAGCAGCAGCGAGAGAAAATTCAGAATCGTCTAATTTCGACTAGACGTGCGATGCAAATAGATTTAGTCGCTTGTCCGCGCCCTTTTGTTTGTGTGAATATACGTGTCGTTGTTAACTCTCGCGGTCATCCTTTTTCTCGAGTTATTTCTTTACTTTTTTCATTGGCTCCACACCGTAAACCAGATACGCCCGAGCTCGTGCGCGTACGTGCGTTTCTGTTTACCGAACTGCAGCAGATTCACCGTACGTGTTCGCGAAGTTTCAAACGGGTATATATTCACGCACCGCTTCGCCTCTAATTATCCCAGGAAGATCTTCGAGGATGTACGTTGCGCAGACGCTCGCGCGTACGTATGAATACGCTTGAGGCTTATATATGTATACTTCGATGAGAGATGAAATTAGCTAACTTGTTTGTGCAAGTATATACTTTCTTTGCAAGATTCCCGTCGATTTTTCGCTCCGTTTTCTGTGTGCGCAAAAGAGTTTTTCGCGTTTTCGAATCCCAAGGGTGTTTGGGTATTCAGCTGGGGAATTCTACTGTAACACGGTTTGGCTCGAATATACTGGATATAGTTGTAGAAATAACATTTTTCGCCGTGGAGGTGTGTTCATTGTATTTTTTGTGATAAACCATTTTGCGATACTGCCAATACTTTTGGTTTCGTAGACTAAATCACGAAATAGTTATGCGATTAGCTGATTTTAAACTTTCAATTGTAGACAAACTATTATGCCACATTAAGGCATAATAAGATTCGCTTAAATTCTGCCCTTCCATAATCATAAAATGTTTGTCATCAGTCTCTTTGATTAGCTTGAGGTCTACAAAATCTGGAGGTCGAAGAATCCCCTGACGAATTTAGTCCAAAACAAGTCTGAAAACTTGGTCTTCCCAACAGTATCAATAGTTTCAAATGCCCCATTGGACAATTCGATCGTAGATCGTCTCGCATACATCCGCATCTACCCACACCCACATCGCACACACATGTATAGACTCATGCTCCTTAACTCGACGATTGTGATTGGCGGTATGAGAGAGCGAGAGGGGGAAATCGTGCAACGTCAATGGGTTTGATAATAGGGCGACAGGAGGAGGGGAGTGAGAGAGAGAGAGGCATTCGAGGCAAGGCAAACTTGTCCTCGAGTTCGACGTCTAATTCAGAAATCAAATTCGAGATCGTCGACGTCCCGCTAGAAACTACCGTGTATATACAAGGGGCCAGCTTTCCTTGTACCTCTCCGTGTATATGTGTGCGCTTACGATCAACCGTAGTTTAAGTGAAAAATTACTTTGTCGCTTCGCGCCGTACGTGTCTCTTACTAGCTCTCCCACCCCCTCTCTCTCTCTCTATCTATCTCTCACTGTTGTAGTTTGCTCTCTGTACATGAGTACTACACGTATACAGTGGGAGAGGAAACCGCAAAGTCGTGTTTATTGTCGCTTCAAGTCACGGCTGCTCGTCGGGCGGTAATTGAATATTGCATATTCGAATATAATATTGATTATTTGACCGGGCGTCTCTTGGGAGATCTTGAGATCGGTTGACGAGAATGGTAATTAGTATGTAAATGCAGCTATATATTCTGTTAATGTGAAGTAATACGCTAAATTGATGCGGCGTGAAGTTTTTGGCGAATGACTTGGATCGATGGTGTTATGTTTCAAAGGTGACTGGAAATTTGGGTGGATAAAAAATTATTTCAGGGATGCTTTTTTTAAATAATGGTTTTTGTCATTGATGAATCGAATTATTTTTATTTAAACTATTTCGTTAAAATTGACTGAGGTCATCGATTGATTTAACAATTTTTCTTTTCACAGGTGAGTTTCCCTTCTAATCTTCAAACCTTTGGAAATGTGTTGTCGGTAAGTAAAAGTTCAAAAAGTAGAATTTCTTAGTTTGTAAGATTGTGCGTTTCAGTTTTTGCCTCCGCTTTAAAATTTTGCTTTAACAATTTTAATTCTATATTTTACATTTTAATGAATAATTATTCTATATATATATATATGATATTATACGTCGTTATGATTCCAAATGAGGCTCTTACAATTTATATAATTTCAAAGACCTTACTTCTGCGAACATATCAAAACACATATATACATAAAAAACTTATTTCAAAGGATTACAAGAAGTACAGAAAATAGAAGGTCCTTGCACATAGTAATTTTAACAAACTTAAGCCCCAGCAACAAATAAGATGGCATCATAAAAAACTCGTTTCACAGTATTTCCAAAAATAAAAAAAAAGAGACATTTGTCACATATTGACTATAGAACAAGAGATTCGCACAAAAAAGGCGAAAGAAAGATGCGTGTGTCCTCGGCGATTGGTTCGAAGCCAATTTCAGCCTAGAAACGTTTGATACGTATAGTATCCGCATTGGTAAAACAAAAACTGCTGCGTGCGTCGCTTCAAAGCGAACAAAACGAATGGAAATGGGAGGGGGGGATACCGACGAGTACAGCCAGCCAACGAAATCCGAACATATCAAAGGCTCTCGCGTCACCGCGGAGCAGTTTTCTTTTTTCTTCCCTCTCTCTCTCTCTCTTCCTCTCTGGCCCTGTTTTTGTTTAAAAAAGCTCCGCCTGGTTCTTTTACGTATATATATATATATATTGAGAGCAGCTCTGCGTCGTACTGCGAATACACAATGTAACGAGCGCCCCAGTCCTGCGAACGACAAGGAGAGAACGAGGAGAGAAAAAGATAGCGGAAAGAAGTTGAAGCGTAAAAATCAGCCGAACGTGGGAGGGGGGGGGGGAGAGAACGCGGAAAAAGCGGATAGTCGCGGCTTTTTAGCGGATGGGATGAATGCAATTGAACGGAATCCGGATTGAGGTTTGGCCTTTTTTTGGATTCGCAACGAGCAGTGATGCTGCAAATTTTGAATGGTTCTTTTGTCTTGTTCGGAATTTTAATTTTTCTTTCAAGAGTTAACGTAATCTCCGAATCACGGATACAATTCTGATTTATTGCATTTTAAAAGTTAATTAATAAATATTATTATTTTTTTTAGTATATAATATTTTTTTAGTAAGTAAGGCGGTAACTATTTTATTAAATACGGCACGTAAATTTTTTTATAAAAATAGAAATTGTAATTTCAAATTGTCTATCGAATTCGTATTTTCACACTCGCAGTCCCTTGGTAAAAAATTAACCAGAAGATATGGCCAGGCAGACATGTTTGGCCACTGGTTACAGCCTATTTCTGCCAATAAGTTCACCATAATATGGCCATATTATGTCAAGTGACATGGCGTGCTTGTTTACTTATTTTATATTACAACCTTAAAAATTTGTTTTTCTAATGCGTAAGAAATGTTTATATCATAGGATCCATAAGTATACATAAAGTGAATATCTTACCTAAATTTTAATTTCATGAATGTGGTTTATTATTTATAATTTATTTATTATTTTTAAATTATTTCATAATTTCATAGTCATCTTCTGGCTGAGAGTGACAAAGTCAGAGACAGACAAATAAACTAATCTTACTTTTGTCAAGTAAAATATGTATTTTAATAATTATTATACATTTATATCATTAGTCCCGATTGTTTATCATTATTTACTTATAATATTGTAAATAATGAGGTTCTTATTAAGTTAAACTACTTTCTTATGATCAAATCTTCAAGTAATTGAATAAGAAATATGGCCACGATATGGCAATAGTCCTGTTAAAATCAATTGAAATTATGGCCATATTTTTCAGCATAATGTGGCTATATGCGGTGAATTTCGTCATTATATGGTCACAAACCCCATTAATTTTTTACCAGGTACGTTACGTTTAAATAGAAATTGTCTTATTTTGATCCATTGTGGTGGATTAGACGTATAAGATTGAACTCGTTATTTAAGAGAGAAAAGCGAGATAAGAGTTATTTCGAGGAAAAATGTGACGGGAATGAATATGCTTCGCTTAAGAAAAGAAATTTGTAAAGTAGAGAGAGAATGTAAGTAGGGTCAAACAGTGAGCGCGCACACAGCGATATAACGGGAAAGCCGGAAACAAGATTTAGAGTGAAGATCTCGCAATTGAAGAGCGAACAAAAGTGGAAAATGCGAGCTGCAAAGCGTAGAGAAAAAAGGGAAAAAGTGTATCGGTAGCGCAGAGCAGCGTCTCATCATGCAAAATGAAAAAGTGCCGTACTGCGCGAAGGAAAAACTTGAACGCGAAATTCCCTTTTAAAATTAAAATAGATTTTTCAGTTGTGCGCGCGCTGTAGACATTGGGAAAAAGGGGCGGTGGGGGGGGGCGGAAAAGGAAGGTAGCGAGAGTATCAAAAGCTGAACAAGATAAAAGCAGTAAGTGAAAAGGATTGGTGAGGGTTCGAGGCAATGCAACAAATGAAATGGAGCGCACAAAAAGGAACACGAGTGTGTGTGTGTGAGAGAGAGAGAGAGAGAGCTGAAACACTTGAAAGGGGGAAAATTGCGTGGATTGAAATCACAGCCGCGCCCGATATTGTCCGCGCATAGACTTGATTAAAGTCAACGAAGCGGCTTTTTAAACGAACAAACAGGATTTTGCCCGCTCGATCTTGGCCGAAGAGGCAGGAAACGAATAAAACATATATAGATATATGTGTGTATAGCGGTATCGCGAGAATGCAATTTTATGCCTCGCTCTTTTCCATTTTCCGGCCCGCCGGGATAGACAAATGCGCTCTCTCTACACACACATAGATATATGCAGATTTTATTCCTTTTCCGCCATGTAGCTCGCCAACTGTGCCGAGGATTTTTCGTTTACCGGGGTACAGCGATTTTTTCCCCTATATATTGCCACTGTACTTGTAATTTTTGCGCGCGGGGATGGGGAAAAGTTTCCGAGCGACTTTCCACGTTTCATGTGCGAAATGTCATTGACGGGTTGCGCGCTATAATCGACAGATTTTTATTTTGATGATTGACTGGCGCCGGAAAAATCCAACTCTGGCGTTCCGATTTCTTTCTTTATTTTTGCCAGCGTCATTTTTGAGAGGCTGATGCTCGAGATGTCAGATGATAGGCTGATATTGACTACTTACGCTGGATTTTTATTCCCTCGGGAGGCTCTTCGATGCCGCTGCTACTGCTGGTGCTGCTATTGCTGCTGTTGCTGCTGTTGCTGCTGCTCTTTTTCTCGAGTGAAAAATCGAAGCAGTTTCTATTTCCGTATTCTCCATTTTGAGTGTTCCGCGCGCCCATCAAAGCTGCGAGTGCCGGGGCTGATACATTGATATTGACTGCTCACAATAGGGGCCCAGGGCTCACGCAAAATGCGAGAATCGACTGATATGAAAAATAGAGGCACTTTTAAAGCTTTCGTCTTGAGAATTTTCTCGACGTATTGAACGATATCTATTTTGGTATTAACTGCTGATACTTGGAAACAGTCGAAATATATGCAAACAAATATATGTAATATCACCAGATTGCTGGTAGTTTCTTGCTAAGGGTATCCACAGCTGACCACAATGAAATAATTTAATGAACCAGGAAAGTGAGAAAACAGGTTTAAGAGGCTTATGTATCATACTAAACAAATAAAAATAATGCAAACCAGTTTAGTAAGTTATTCATTTTTAATATACGCGTAAGAGAACTTACATTAAACTTTATAAAGCAGGGATTTTCTTTTGAATTTATTCAATAATTTCATGAATCATCTAATCTTACATCAATGGTCGAAAACAATAAAAGCTATAATCTATTTTCATATTTGCTACTAATTGAGATCTTGCATGGCTTTTTTATTTCGAATTTTAGTAGCTAATGTAAAAAAAAATTATTCTTAATCTTCGTCAGAACATTCGTTTTAAAACGTTAAGGAGGTTCATAGTTTTTCATATGTAAAGATATATTGCAATGCTACATTATGTCGCATATGTATATAATCGAGATGTGACATAAATTTCAATTAGTTACATATTGTTTAGTTTTTGTTATTTTGGAAAAATAACTGCTCTCCTGCATAATGCAATATTCTAAATGTACGATAAAATTCTACTTTCTTTAAAATCTTAATTTTATTAACGTAAATTAACATCATTCAAGAGAAATGATGAACTTGGAAATCATAAACTTGAATCCCCATTTAAATCATCATTCTCGATCTTCCTCTTTTATCAGAAAAGAATCGCGTCATCGGCACGCATAAAACTAAACAGATAACTGCATACAATTCGAAATAATCTAAATCCGTCCTTAAAGATATTTGCTAAAAGTACTCGCTAAAAGTACAGCTCGTCAAAGCAGTCTAAACCAGTCTCTAAGATTAAAAATATATCTGACGACAATGCGCTTATGCGCCGTGGCTGGCGATAAAAAGTCGAAATAACAGTCGTAGGCGAGGTGGGAGCGAGCTGCGAGTGAAATACGAAAAAGCGTTTATATGCGGCAGGCAGGGCGAGTATATATATTCCATTCCCCGACGCAACTACTGAGTGCGAGCGATTCGCTCCTTTACGAGCAGAGCGACTGTGCAGCAGTCGCCGGGGCATAAAGGGGGGAAAACGCGGCGGGCGCAAGCGCCGGCAAAAATGATGCGCGACTCGCTCCCTTTCCCTCTCTTTGCGCCACGACGCTATAGCCTTTCGAGTTACGTCTCTGTCTCTAGTAATAAAGTGGGAAAGAGAGTCAACGGGCGAGTAGTTTACCTGCGAGAAATCCCAAAAACGCTCTTTTCTTGCCGCCGGATTTTCGCTCAAGAGGCTATATCAAGCATTATTATTCGCTCGACGGTGTGGAGCTCTCGTGACGGAATTTCCCGACTGGATTAGCCGTTAACCGAGTTTATGAGCCCTTGCCGGGGCTGCCGGTGCTACTGCTACTGCTGCCGTTGCCTGCTGAGGATTGAAATTGTTTGATTTGTCGCTGTTGCGGTGCGACGAGAACTTTATCTCCGAGCTTGTATTAAAATCAGGAATTGTTTGACTTGGTGAAATGTATGTGTGCATTCCGAGTTAAAAATCACACTCTTGGGTTATTATACAATGTTTGTTCATTTGTACTAAAAGTTAGGCAATCCAGCGGTCGAAAATAAGAAATATTATTCTGTCAGGTGCAAAAAGGAATCAGCCTACTTTGAAATTTTATAATGAGCATACCATAACCCAATTTAATTGTTCAAAACAAATTGTTTTATGAGCGTTCCATTAAGTTTCTAAAATGAAAGATTTACTTTGCTATATAGTTAATAAAGTCTTGATATCGTCAACTCTCACAACGCAATATTTTCTTAAAACTGAAACGAGGCAGCAACATATTGCGCCCTATTTGGCGACCCATTCAAGTGACCAAAAATGAATAATCTTAAAAAGGTGATTGTTCAATTATACATCCTCATCATCCAGTGCTTAACTTCAAATAAAAAACTTCCAATCACTAAATTCCAGTCGAGTGCCACCTCGAAATCACGGTAAATGCACTCGCAAATTCGTCGCACAGCGGTGCTACGGGCGAACTATAAAGTCCGACCACCAAGTTGGGCGAATCAACTTCCCCGCAGAGTCGATTCGCCAACTCATAAACTCGGCGAGTCGCGCGCGCGCGACAACATAATCCTCCTCCTCACGTGAGCCACAGCAGTAGCAGCAGCAGCTCCTCTCCGAAAATCGTTAAAGCCGAATAAACGGCTAAAATCAAAGACGAAGTAGCCTAGAGAGAGAGAGAGAGAGAGTCGCTGTAAACTGCGCAGCTCTCCTCGGCACGTACGATCGTTTAGCGGCGAGGCTCACTTGCCCCGCGGCTGCATTCCTACGTCTTTTGTCTTCTATCTCCGTTAGGAGAGTGAAGCCGAGATTCGTTTGGGATTCAAGCTGGGGACTTACTTTGCTGTACGAGAGGGGAGTTCTTCCGTCTTAGTTTTGATGTGGAGTTGAGATTCTTGGGAATTGGGCGTTTCGCAAGCTCTTTTATTTGCAAAGCTTAGTCTAAAAATATTTTTATTTTATCAACTTTGCTGCTCTCGCTATGTATTTTGAGATTGAATTAAATGGATTTCAATATAAGCGATACAGATTTTCTTATCGGGGTCCTTATTTTCATAATATTTCATTAACAAGGGTTTAACAAGCGGTAAAACTCAATTGCATATTCATATGTGATTAGGAGTAGAAAAGGATAAGGACGACTTTTGTACTTGTTTAAACGCATCAAGTTTAAATCCACTTATTTTGTTAACTTTGCTAACGAAGCATTTCGTAATGTACATAATATACAAGCAAAGAATGAATCCAATGGAAACTACACTAATTAAGCAATAAATATACAGCATATATAAAACATGATTCTTATAATTTTCTTCTCAGTGTACTTAAACTTATTTTAAGTATGTAAATTGATTCTTTTCAATCTAACTTCATTATATTAGCTTAAAATACTTGCTTTTGTCTTTCTGAATACGCTTACGCATACCTTTGCTAGTAATTTATAAGATATACTTGTCTTTTGAACTGCAACGAAATTATAATTTATATGAAGAACCAGTATGAAAGATTCTCATTATTACTCAACTAATAATTATCTAGTGGCTGAAAAAAAAATTATGTAAAATGAAACGACAAAGTAAAACACCTCATATAAAATACAAAGCTCTAAATTATCGTATATGTATAAAGAACGTCCATCGCTGTCTGACTGACCCAATATTTAATTGTTTATAATTCGGACTAGTGATAGGAGGGTAAGAGTCGGATACAAGTCTCCGGTGCTTTCGAGTCTCGAGTATCGTCCAGGGCTCGAGAAGTCGGTATATAGGCGTTCGAAGAGGAGGCAGAGAGAGAGAG
>UELU01138015.1:0-10420 GCA_900490025.1 Megastigmus dorsalis | reverse complement strand
TATAAGATATACTTGTCTTTTGAACTGCAACGAAATTATAATTTATATGAAGAACCAGTATGAAAGATTCTCATTATTACTCAACTAATAATTATCTAGTGGCTGAAAAAAAAATTATGTAAAATGAAACGACAAAGTAAAACACCTCATATAAAATACAATACGGATACCATAATCATTTGAAAACTCTAAATTCTCTGCTATTCAGTTTTGAACTCTTCTCTAAAATAATTTTTAATATATACAAATTAAATACAGTCAATATACGTAAACTTGTGCATAAAGGGCATCCACTAAAAAGCTCTAAATTATCGTATATGTATAAAGAACGTCCATCGCTGTCTGACTGACCCAATATTTAATTGTTTATAATTCGGACTAGTGATAGGAGGGTAAGAGTCGGATACAAGTCTCCGGTGCTTTCGAGTCTCGAGTATCGTCCAGGGCTCGAGAAGTCGGTATATAGGCGTTCGAAGAGGAGGCAGAGAGAGAGAGAGAGAGAGGCAGATAGAGAGAGAGACAGAGAGCGGCAAGATCGATCGATCTCTCACAGCGACTTCTCTAACCCTGTCGAAGGGTGCGAGGTCGATGATACTCAAGCGGTGTAGCTTCCTCCACCTCCTCCTCCCGCTCCTGCTTCTCCTCCGCAGCAAAGGCCAGCCCTGTACATAACCTCGAGTGATCTCGCGTTGCCGTCGCTGTCATCGTCGTCATCGGAGCGCGGCTTTGCACCACTTCACCTAAAATACAATGCCTCCGCCCAGCTAGTTCGCAGTTAGCTCGCTGCTGCGGATGGATACTCCCATGTAAGAATTGTCTGCGACTGATACAATGGCTCCCCCGGTCTTTATTGGCTGGGACACAGTGGAGGACGTGAAATGGCCCTAGTCCAGTCGCTCGCTTGCTTTTGATGAGGGAATCTGCTGTTTCGGGATTTTCACTTTACGAGGGCCAAGTTTTTGCGATACCGATGGACTTTGGAGGCTGCGCTGAGCAAGTTTGCTCGATGATGCTTCACTGGAGATTTAGTATAATCTGTCTGTACGCTGCTTTTGCGGAATTGGAATTGAATTGTAACAATGATTGCATTTGAATGAAATAAAAGTTGTAATCCAAAAACAATTTACTATTATTAAAATCTTTTAGAATAGATTTACTTAAATTGATTAGTTTGAGT
Source organism: Megastigmus dorsalis (assembly GCA_900490025.1). Taxonomy (NCBI): domain Eukaryota; kingdom Metazoa; phylum Arthropoda; class Insecta; order Hymenoptera; family Megastigmidae; genus Megastigmus; species Megastigmus dorsalis. The sequence continues at coordinate 9,243 of UELU01138015.1, read as the reverse complement.
GTGATCGAAACACAATGAGTTCGTTTCGCAATATGGACAAAATACGTTGAGCCAACTTTAAGCTCAGATGTTTCTCACTGACGATGTTCGGACTGGATATTGGAAATTTCGTAGAGTCAACGTAGATACTTGTTACAGACTCTTTCTTATCAAAGTGGTAGAGGTCTGTACCTTTGGTCCAGCTTCGCGAAGGAATTTACTATTGAAAGTATTTGCGCCGAAAGGAGATTGAGGTTGACAATGCTCGCACAAATTTTGATTGTAAGGCATATCCCCATTTTTTAGAATTTACTTTTCTTATTTTCACTTTGACTTGAACTTTGTAGATTTTGCTTTACGTTGAAATATTTTGTACTCTACTTTGTATAAAAATCAGGATTTTCTTTTGCTTTATTTTTTCTTTCAATATGAGAATTTCCGCAAGTATAAGCAGTTGATTTCTAAGTCTATTACAATTATCTGTGCTTAATTTGGTTTTTATTATCATGTTATTTTTTAAATTCTTGTTTTTAAACGAGTTACTTTGGAATCTATAGCTAATACGATCATTCCTAGCTTCGTAATGTCTTTTCTACGTAAACATTCATATTTTCTTCATACTTTAATCTGAGTATCTTCTATTTTGAACGTCATTTGCACTTTGGGAATCATGTATGTGCTCTCAAACTTTTGTGCAAATGATGGTACAAAAATAAGGTTATACCTATAGTATGATTGTTACACAAAACTTTTATAGTTTTCTAAGGGTATAACTTCGCTTCTAGTTTCGAATTGAACTTAACAAAAATCAGTTTACCTTCTTTAAGAAGATGATTTACGGATTCTGACGAAAAATTTTCTCACACAGATGGTTGCTTTTAGTTTGCCGTTCTGTAATTTCCTTTGAAATTAAAACTAGCGATCATTTCACAATTCTAGTACAGAAATATACTTATATTGAAAATGAAGTGCTGTGCCAGTATAATATCGTAGCAAGATAATTCATCTAATCCATGCGCTACGTGGCAGTCTGCCTCGCAAACTCGTCACCAGCAGCATCACTTTAAAAAATTATGGTAATCCAATTGAAAGGTGGAAATTACAGCGAGCACCAAGACCGGTACGGACGAGAGCAAAAGTCTTGGGACGCGGGGATAAATCGCAGATAAGACGATAGAAATTGTAGGATCACGGGGGCTGGCCTTTTTTCAGGGCTTTGAGAGATTCGCTTAAACGAGGAGAAAATAGCTCCATTTGCCCGTCTACCGTCTGCTGCACGTCAGAGGGTGAGAGCGCGAATAAAAAAAACGTGGCTGAGAGAGAGCGAGAGGGGGGGGGGGAAACCCGGCAGAATTGGACGGCAGCTCGCGAGCGCTCGGCCCCCATACATAAATCAACGGCTATTCGAAAACACTTTGCGCAATAGTTTCGGACGATTAATCAGAGTAGTCCGAGTAATCAAAATTTCTATTTGTTCCACCTTTTTACGAGCGAGTGGATGAAATGCATTTTTTTATACCCCCTTCCCCTTCTCCTTCCGCTTTATGCTTGCAGAGCTTTTTCCATATAATAGCGCATTTTGTTGCTTTGCGTCACATTGATATGATAAAAAAAATTGATGTTTTATTTTTGGCTTTGATAATGATGGTAATTGGATTGAATGGAATGCATTAATTCCCACCGATTATCGATTCATTTTATGATGCTAATCTCTTTAAAACTATATAATATTTAATGCTTTTAATGAATGCAATGAACTTTATAGTTTATAAAATAATTAATAATACATGATCACAGTATTAAATTTGTTGTCAAAAGCTTAATATGGAACTATGTATTTGCCGTGCTTGATACTAAATGAAATTGTTAAGCATATCCAAGTTAATTAAATACAACTCGGCGTGTTATTTTTTAGTTGCTGCAACAATATATTACGAAACATAAATTTTCACACATTAAATGTATTCTTGATGTATTTTCATACTGTCCATACAACTTAACTCCAATATAAATTTTCAAGCTCTCGCGCCTCGGCAGCACGCAAAAAGAGGAATGCATTTCGCAGCTGTCTGTTATAACAAATTTTTTCAGACCAAGCGAACAGTCGATATTTCATTTTTTTCAACAAGCCGCGAACAGTGACTCCGACGGTCGTAAATTCTCATCCCCGATATCCTCGAACCCAAACGAATAATTAATAACAAACTCGCTAGAAAATTTCTGCATCGGTCCTCTGAACATCTACTGTTTCTTTTTTTTTTTTTTATTTTACAAATGCACCTCTATTACGACACGAGAAAAAAATACATATTTTTATTCGAGATAAAGGGGAAAATATTGGGGAAAACGTATAATTGAAACGTTTACGGTAGCTTTTTAATGTTGAAAATGCAATCACAAGCCTCGAACAAACTGTCCATTAAAAAATAACTGAAAAGTTTGCATTAGTTTGAGTGGAAATTTGCAATTTATCGTCATTAAATAGAATCGATTTCGATTGTAGATCGACAAGATATTGTAAATTTATACAGAATGAAGGCAATATTTGATTTTCGTTCGCATCATAAAATTGTTTATTGCGGTTATATTTGAAGTACAAATCGAAAAGTAACCAACCAAGAACTGCCACCTCTTTTTTTTTATTCATTAAATATTTATGCTTTTAATTAAATATTTAAATGCATTTGTTGTTATATTTTTAATTCGAAATTTATGAAAATAAAACTACTTCTTGTAAATATACCTTTATAAACGTTTTATGGATTATCGATATTATTGATATTACAGTTTCTCACGCATTCATCATACGAATTTAACGAAGCCAACAATGTCAACAGAACTGTTTTATCGTCCAACCCCAGTCTCAATATCAATAAACTCCGCGTCAATTAAAGAAAGCGAGCTAAATCAATGGCAGAAACATGAAGTCCACTCGGTCTCCATCCAGCCAAGTCGATACATAAGCTTCCCATCGTTCGGTATAAAACCTACTAAATCCGGCCCATAAATCCGCTGCGAACTTCTCCAGAACTCGAGCGATCGCGTAAAACGTCGTCGTCGCCGCTTCGTGCGCTGAGGAAAAAAAAGGTATCGGCAAGCTCGTCGTCGGAATCATAAAAGAAAGCGGATAGAGCGAGCGACGGAATTTGAATAACGATCCCTCGTAAGCAGGGCAAATGTGAACCTGGGCGTCGCGTCCGACACCGGGCGATTCGTCAGTCGTGTGCACACTTTCTGTATCGCGTATAACGAGAGCCGACACGGGCTCCTGGAAAAATAAAGCGAGCTAGGCAAGAGAAAAGAAAAGTCCATCCGGCGAGTGCGAAAATTGAATTCAGCGAGAATTAAGGCCGCCTGCCGCGGTGCGCGCTGGATCGAACGACTGTAGCAGCTGCAGCCGCTACTGCTGCTGCTACTCTCGCTTTAATCTCCGTAAGTGTGTGTGTGAATTCGTGTCTCGCTCTAAGGGGAGGTTGAGGTGCCTCGCGCAGACCTCATTTATCCGCGAATCAATTCGGACTTTATATTGTATTAAACGTAACGCGTACCTGCAGTCTCTCGCCTCGACTCTCCCCTACTGTATCCATATATATATATATATATATGCGAGTGCAGCAGAGTTATATTACGGAGGCCGATATGCTCCTGATCAGAGAGCGGCTGTGTGTATTAGTCCCTGGGGTGCGAGTAGTCCGCGTGTGGATTGATTGTCATCGTAGCCGACAGAGGTGTCACTTTCATAATGGGAGGGTGTTATCTTAGCAACGCCTATACCTGTCCTACGTGCGTGGCTAGTGCGCCAGACCTGACAGTCATGAAGATTGCTCCTTTTTGGAGTAATGCTCCTGGATGATTGACCTGAAAGTGGTTGATTGTTTGCATAAATGATGATTACGTATTCCAATTTTTATTATAACATGAAAATATTAGTAACAATTATATTATAAAGAAATATAATATATGATATATGGTATATTTTGTTTGACCACAATATGCGGTTAAAAGCTGGCCCTTACTTCTTTAAATACATGCATGATTTATAAATGAGAGGATGTTATACTTACATGCTTATCATCCTTCTGCAGAGTAGCAAAGGACAAATAAATTAGAAGGGTTTTTGTAAACTCTTTCATAATGAAATGGAAATTTGTGCTTTATGTTATAAGTCATGTCATCAAAACTGAATAAATTTTCTGTAAAATAACCACTCAAAAATTGACCATTACAAAATTATCCAGAAAGTTGTTGCTTGATCAACCATTGAAGCAAAACTAGTAGTTAACTAGAATTTGAGCTTCATGATCCAAACAAAACTGTTTAACTCTCGGTGAATCCCAGAATTGAATAGCTTTAAGTAAATTCTCTGCTACATCAATGGATCAAAAAGTCGACGGCTTAACGACAGTCCGAAAATCGTACGTAAATCCTTGAATTGTAAAAATATAAAGTTGGGATAACTTCCTACCGTTAGCCATAAACTGTCGAGGTCCATAAAATTAAAATAGTTGATATACCTATAAATCGAAATATACACTTATAAAATATTTAATTGCTCGATGTCATTTTTATGGCTTATGCCATTATAAAAACTTATAAGGTCATGCTCCCAACTCCTTTGCACTGTGAAATAATACTACTAGTAAGAAAGTAATTTTTAAGCAAGAAATTGAGAAAACATTAAAAAGATACGACTGTTGTGCGAGTAACAATATCGTTATAAAAATAATAGAGTTGAAATGATCTTTTGCTTTGTGTGGTCATACGATTCAAAATTTTCTCAACATCTTGATTAGTTCCCCTTTCAACTTTAAATTGAACATCGTCAAAAATGCTTATGTAAAATAATAAAACCAGAAATGGAATATCACGACGGCAATTGGGAATTATAAAAAGTCAGTCATTTATGGAAATCTCCTCTTGGGCGCAAATCGCAGATCTCAATCAGATCTGGTGAAAAAGTCAGAGCCCCGCGCGAGTTTCTCGAACACCGGATCCACTTTGTAACCTACGATTTAGCAGAGTCGAGGCTACTGTTTCAAATAAAAATTATTAATTTTTCCACAAACTTGGTAGAGGAGAAATTTTCAAAGGGTCATTTTCCTCCGTTCTCCCTATCTTCCTTACTTTTTCTTTGTTCGCCCCACCCCTTGCAGCCCCAGCCACAACTCGGCAAGGTTTCTTCACAAGGCGGAGCCGCTCTCCATTGTCTCGGGGCCAAGTTTCTCGCGAGAAGGCCTTTTGATTACGCTTTCTTTTTTTCATATTCTCATTCCCTTTCTCTCTCTCTATCCCTCCCCTCCCTCGCTCTCTTTCTCTCTCTCTCTCTCTCTCTCTCTCTCTCTTTCTCTCTGACTCATGCACTGTAGTAAGGCTCTCGTAGTTTCGTGGCCGTAAGGATCCACGGCCTCGTAAAGGGACCCGCGGGCGAATATTTAAATTATTACCTCGTTAAATTATTACGACTAGCGGCGTTAAATATTCGAATGAAAAGACGAGCTGGAGTGGGGAGTTTCAAGCTTATACTTTATTGCATGGCTTTTCGATATTCCCGAGTTTTACACTCCGAAGAGTAAGATTGTTTTAAGAGCTTTTCTATATATATATATATATACATATATACATATATATATATATATATAGAGAGAGAGAGAGGAGGTGCGCGCGCCGCAGTGGTGAAATGAAATATCGCGCGGTGTAAAATACGAGAGGAGCTATTTTTGCGAATCGAAACTTTTCTTTCTCGACTTTATCCTATACACGCTCCGCGTCTTTTTTCTGCTCTATCATCCTTTTTTTACGTCTTCGCAGTGAATTGCGGCGGCGCATATACGAAGCAAGACTCCGGCAAACCCGAGAAAGTTTATAAAACGAGAAACAAGAGAGAGAGATAGAGAGAGATAGAGAGAGATAGAGAGAGATAGAGAGATAGAGAGATAGAGATAGATAGGGAGAGAGAGAAACAGAGAAACAGAGAGAGAGAGGGAAAGAAGAAAAGCTTTGTTTGGCTTTTCTGCGCTTGCGCACTTTGGCATCCAGACCCACGGGCTCCAAGACTAGCTATACGCACCATTGTCTTTTTAGTGCCGTGTTCTTTCTCCCTCCTTCGTCTCCTCGTTTTTTTTGCCGGCATCCGTAAAAACATCCCTTGAATGTTGAACGTAGCGCGCGCCCGACTTTTGCCTTGTCTCGCTTCTTTTTTTCTCCCTCAGCTTTCGCTGTTCTCCCGTGTCTTATCCCCTTCGGGGCTGAGAGTGACACCACTTACGTGGAATTTACGTGGTCACGCCGCTTACGCCAATCAGTTCTGTCGTTCGCCAGCGAAATAAGCTTGAGCTGCTTGGCTTATTGGCGCGTGGGTGTCTGGAGAAATTGTCGCCTAATTAGAGACGTACATCTGTGCAATCAAAGCTTAATTTATGAAAGTAACAAGGCAATGTGATTATTTATGAAAAAAAAAATTAATTCAGGCGTTGAAAGAAGTGGCTATTTTAAAAATATTATGTTTCTTAAAAGATTTATGATGCCATGGAGAATGAATGAAAACATCATTAAAGCGAAAAGACTATTTTTTATATGCAACTTATTTCGCCCTCAAGAGGCAGTGGAAAAAGTATGCTTACAGACATTTACTCACAGATCCAGCAAAATGTTGAATATTAAAATCCGAACGAATTTAGTGTGAAACTGTGAATGACGGTACCTAAGTATACTCGTCCTAAGTCATCCCGGTTTCAGTTAAAGAGAAAAATTTGAAAAAGTCCTTTTAGTGTAATCATACATTTTAAAATGCTTTCTAAAAGTTAATATACAAATCTGTAGTTAAATTAAATTAATCAATAAGTATTATAGCATAACCTAGTCTGAACAGATATCTGATATCCAATACGGAACACAATTTCCGCATAAATAATAAAAAAATCTCTTTGTAGATTATTCAAACAATCGATTGCATAAAAAATGTTAAAGTTCTAAAGCTTATTATTGACTTTATTTATCTGCAAACGTGATAATAGATCATATTAATTATTTTACAAAATATCTAATGAAAAAGTTGGCAAAATTTTAATTCAATTTCAGTATATCTTTCTAATACTTCATAGAAAATACACACGTTGTATTGTTGTACTTGTTAGCTTGTTATACTGCACATTTAAGTAAATATCCCGGAGGTTGTATAAATATTAAATAGTCTCCCACGAGAAAGTTAAAACTCGCCGTTCTGTTATTTGTTAGTTCAGGAATTGCTTTAGCCACTTTCGAAGCTTAACAACCGGCCCTATACCTCAAATGTTCGTGGTAATGTATCGGTAACCGCTTAAAAAATTTTGAAGTGCTGCCAACAGAATTTCATACAGTATTTCTCTTTCAGTATTCGAAATGTATGTGTTCTAAATTACTAAATGTAGGAAAATACGATACTTGAGTGTTTGTAATAAAGTGTTTAAAGAAACATAAATATTCTGTGCTTCAAGATTATTTAATAATATATTTATAAATAAATGTCACTACTCCTGATATTTTTCATTTCATCGTTGTTTTTTTTTTTATTACTCTCATTACATTTTGATTTATAGTTTACTCTTTACGTGAAAATCAATTCATTGCTATTTTACTTTAGAAAACATCGTCAACCACTTACTAATTGCTAATTAGTGCTCCAAACCTGAATAGATTTCACCTGACGAAGATTGGCGTAATTCTGAAGAATATTTTTGAATATTGAAGGTGCAGCGAGCTAGAAAAAGCAAATACGGGAAATGGCATATAAGTTAGCGGGTGCAGGAAACGGAAGGTCCAAGTTGAACGAAAGGAAGCGAGAGAAGTTGTTCTACAAATGAGTTATACGAGCTTTAATGGCTTGTTAGGATTTAGTGCGTACCGCGCTAAAATCATTTATAAGTTTTGGTGAAGCCCCCAGTCCCCGCCACGGTTTATTGCTCCTATTTCGCGTAGTTTTCGCATTGCTTGCAAAGTGCGCCGAAGGTGTCTTGTTAAGACGACGCGAGGGATAAAAGACGCCCGCGGAAGTGTGTCGAAGGAAAGCAGATGTTGCTATAAATTACACTTTGACGGTATAAACAGAAACCGAGGCGAATTGCGCGGAAGAAACAATATTGGACGTAAAGAGGCGGAAGGTTTTATGCAAATTTACGGCTCGTTGTAAACGCCCTGATATAGCTTTATGAATAAGAGTGAAATAAAGGGAGGATATTTTTTAAAGTGTTGTAAAAGGAAGGGGTGGCAAAGTGCAATGGCTGAATGAATAAAAGGGTTTTATGGTGACTGAAAGGAAAAGATTAGCATAGTCGCTTAGGGGAGGGTCGATTTTTTATTTCGACCAATTCGTGCCGATTGGCTTATCCACGAGTTGCAGTAGTGGATTCAATAGATTATGGTAATACAAGTAGTTTATCTATGGCTAAACAGGTTTTAAAAATAGTGAATATTTATAATTTTAAATTTACGATTTTAAGTTTACGATTTTAAGTTTACGATTTTAACTACTGCAGACAAGGTACCACAGGCGATATCTAATACTATTTCTTCAACACTAAAGATCTGCTTTAAAAGTTTACTGAAAATTATATAAAAAAAACGAAATTAGTATATCATTAAATAGCATCGAAAATCAATGTGATAATAGCTGCCATCATTAATGTTATAACATATGCAACCGCAAAAATGATGGAAAAGTCAAGTTGAGCTGAAAGCTGGAATCAATGAAGACGTAAGTTTGGCCAAAGCTGGAAACACAGGCGCTGAAGTATAGAGAAAGAGACAGAGGCACTGTGGAGTCGAGACCCAAGAGGGATTGGCCTACAAACTAGGAATACTCTATTGCATAGATTTAACATTCCTGAAACGTTTACACTATGAACGCACACCGTTAGAGGCCGAGCGAGAGGTAGAGTTACAGAGAGAGAGAGAGAGAAAGGGAGAGAGAGAGAGAGCGAGAGAGAAAGCGAGAGAGAGAAAGCGAGAAAGAGAGAGAGAGAGAGGGAAGGAGATACACAGTACAGTGGCAGCAGCAGCAGCGGCTTCCCTCACGTTACAACTCAAATACCGACGGTATCCACCAACCGCTACAGCTGCCTCCGTTTCGTACATAAGCCTGGCACTCCTCTCACTCTCTCTGTCTCTCTCTCTGTCTCTCTCTCTCTCTCTCTTTCTCTCTCTCTATCTCTTTCTTCTCTACCCTTGCACATCGTACACACACACACGCACACACACGCGCGTGCACACACAGACACACACACACACACA
>UELU01138014.1:22994-73780 GCA_900490025.1 Megastigmus dorsalis | reverse complement strand
CGGTATTTATGTATGTTGTTGAAAGTTCATGTGCATGTACTTAAATTATACAGCAAAATTTTTGGTAAAAAGAATGAATATTCATGCATATGTACCTTAAATAGTTTTTAATGTACAAGTACATTACAATTCATGTACAAATGGCGCTGAAAAGTGCATTAAAATTCATGTCATTTTTAACAGTGTAGGAAAATTGCCCGTATGAGAAGACGTATGAAACCTATACCGTTAAAAAGTAGACGAAAATACACGTAATTTAAAAAAAAAATTTAAGGGTCTTCGATGGCGGGAACATGTTCAGAATTTAGACTAAAAAATCTAAAAAAAGATCTAAAAAATGAAATGACTCAGTTTGCAGTACTTTTCTTAAGAAAAAATGGATTTAATCGAAAGACAAGACAATAAAATATCAATTCGCACCGAAAAGCTCTAGGGGGTCAGTTTTCCTATCGTCTTAATGGAATTTTGTCACCTATTTAACATTCTAGCGTCCAGAAAAAGAGTGGCATCGATTCGGAATCGGTGCGAATTGATAGTTTATTGTCTTGTCTTTCGATTAAATCCATTTTTTCTTAAGAAAAGTACTGCAAACTGAGTCATTTCATTTTTTCTACAAAGGGGAACAGTTTTGTGAACTGTGAAAGTGACCACCCTGAGGACAAGACTTGTGGCATTGATTCAGAATTAATATCTTCCAGTAGATGTCTAATTTATATACTTTAAGTACTGGACACCATCACATTTTAAGCATTAACTGGTATTTTTGCGTCTGAGGGGATGAAAACTTTAGTCTAAATTCTGAACATGTTCCCGCCATCGAAGACCCTTAAATTTTTTTTTAAATTACGTGTATTTACGTCTACTTTTTAACGGTATAGGTTTCATACGTCTTCTCATACGGACAATTTTCCTATGTACCGTGGGGTTTCTCCTTTTCATACTTTATCATGGATAACGGGCCTTTAAAATTCTTAAAAGTGCTCAAAATGGTGCTTCGAATATTTGTGTAATTTAAAAAAGGTATGCATAAAATTTCTTTTCAGGTGGCGCAACGGCAGGAAAATGACGAAAATAAATGTATGAAAATCTGTGTGTGTGTATGTGTACTGTAGACATATATGTATTACGTATGTATTATGCTTTTTCTAAAATTTAATTTAATTATTACTCGTACGTAGTTTGTTTAACGTTTAGATGATCCGAAGCTTTTTTTTACATTAGAAACATGGTATATAGAAACATATTAATCGTGAATATTTCTGTAAAAATGTAATCTGCATATCGCATACTCCCGCCAAGGTTTCACCGTATAACCGTATATTAAATAATTAATGCTCTTGGAAAGAAGAATCTAGAAAACATTAGTATATTGATAGTTGGGACGTAGATGATTCTATTTCGGCTGCACGCGTAGAAAGGTTCTATTTAGTTTGCTCACTGGAAAAGGTTCTACTTCGTTTGCTCGCGGTGAAGCTTCTATGATTCTATTATTCTACTAAATTTTTTTAGCAGCATTGTGAGCAGTTAGTGTAAAATCTATTAATGAAATAGAACCTTCGCGAGCGGACGAAATAGAACCTTCTAGACACACGAACCGTTGATATACCGTTTATATATTTCAATTAAATATAGTAAACCCCCGTGAAGTAGGAAAATTCGTGTATTTGAAGAGTAGTAGATTAATAAAACCATATTGACATTCCCGGTTCATAATTAGTGCTTGAAGTTCTGCGTTACTTAATACAGTAACTGCAAAGAAAATATTACCACATAATTTATTACATCTAAACTTTCATATACAAGTATATGTATACATATGCACTATGTATGCACAGTCTGTATTTTACACAAATTTCGAGTTTACCCAACTCTTAATTGAGATACTTTAAATATACTTGCTTCAATTTCGACGTAGTAACATATCTAATTAAAATTTGAATAACCTTAGAGCTATTATTGCTTACATATCAACCTTTTATATATGTATAAAATTTTATATACATATTTATTGAACGTTTCTATTTCATAAATATTCCTATTAGTGTGCATTACAAAAAATATTAAAGTACATTTTTAAATAAATCGTATTATATAAACTAATTTAAATCAGCACAATTTAAATTTAACTTAATTGTTGTTTTATCTAACACATCACAATAGTTTTTATTTCGTATATTATAATTTTACTTGAAAAAAAGCTTCAGATTAGATTTAAAATAATAAACATAAATTCAGTATATCTTCTAATATCAAGCGTACTCTTTAAATATATTATTTGTTTATTGCAGTAACTCTCTGAGTATTGAAATGTTCATGTACCAAGTTAATGAGTGTCGAATAAGAACTTTCAATTCCGAAAAGCCTTATTCATCCTAATATATAAAACTGCATCTAATGCTTGTCTGACCATTCCAACTGCATTACTACTTACATCATTCCAGTCGGTCATTGTTCCCATTGCCACATTCTTTTCCCCAAATTCTCTCGTTAATTTTTCCGTTTGAAATAATACATATAAATCGAGCGTTAGTAGTTAATGAGGTCAAAGAGAAAGAGAAAGAGAGCAAGAGAGAGAGAGAGAGAGAGAGGGAGAGAGAGGGAGAGAGCAACAATTAACCGCCGTATCTCGCAACATTTCAGTGAGTAGCTCACTCGGAATTCTGCGGTGTATGGTAGAGCAGGACGTCAGCGGCTTGTTTCGCTCGCGTATATAGCCATTGTGTCGGCTGTTTCAGGAACGGCAAATATTGCCGCGCCAATGCCAAAGGCAATACTCGCGTACACCGCGGCTCGGCTGGTTTCGTCGGAATAATTAACAAAACTGCAGCTTCTTGCACACGTTTCTATATATATAAAGATAGCGCATTTCCTTCTCTCTCTCTCTCTCTCACCAACCGTATAATCCGCGGGCGTTCTTTAATGTGCGCAAAAGTAGGTATGAACTCGGCGCCCAAACTGCGTCAGTTGCGGTACCACGGCATCGTCGGTTTTTCTTTTTCCCTCTTTCTTGCGCGCGTGCACACCTCTCTTGTACGCTTATATATACGTAAAAAAATATATATATATATACGTAAAGCTTTTTAACCGAGGCGCTTTCTCCAAAACGCTAAGCGCGAGAAGGAGACGAGAGGAAATCGCGAGGAAAGTTAAAGCGAACAAGACGAAAAAGGAGAGTCGCGCGCGGGAGGAGCCGCGGCGAGACAAAGCTGGATGAGAGGAAAAATAATGCCTCGCAAAATGCCAGGCGGGCGCGAGAGCTTGACGAAACGGAGACGTTTACGAGGCCACGCGAGCGTATAACTCACGCGAGCGCGCGCTCCTCGTGATGTAGCCCGCGCTCCGAAAGTATTTCGCCCCGCTCGCTCGTTCTATAGAGAGTGAGAGAGTAAGAGAGAGAGCGAGAGAGAGAGAGAGAGAGAGAGAGAGAGAGATGCGAATGCCCATCAAATGAAAATTCTTTGCCGTGTAGTCCTGGTCGCCCGCTTACGCCATAAAACCCGGGCCAGAAGCGGAAGAGTATAGGACAAGGACACGAACGCGACCGACCGATGCGCAGAGCTTCGCAGCTCACGTAGTCCGGCGTGTTCTCCGCGTATTATACACCAACGAATATCTTTGCGCTAACGCTCGCACACACGCCTCCCGCATACGCACACACATATATATGCAGCTGCTCCGCGGCCACTCAGGCGCAGACACACACCCACACACACACATATATTCACACGGGTGATACTTGATAGATACATGCGTAATACGAGTCAAGTGCGCGCGCGTGTGTGTGTGTGTGTATCGAGAGTCACGCAGGGACTCTAAGAGCTTAAACTCTCGTGTGTTATACCAAAGGTGTGCACATAACGCAAAGCTCGCCTTCCGTACCTTACACGTAGCTGTGTATATATATATTCAGCTGTAAATACGTGCGGTGCGGATGAGTGCGCGTGTGCGCGTGTGTGTGTGTGTGTGTTGAGAGATGCGTGGACGGCGCAGGCTGAAAGTACATGGTGTATTTCGGAGAGGAACGCGTAATGCCCGTAAAACCCGAGTTTAATCAGCCACTGCCTTCTCTCTCTCTCTCTCTCTCTCTCTCTCTCTCTCTCTCTCTCTCACATACACACGCACATAGGGTCGCTGCACACAGTGGAGCAGCCTCATAATGTAACGTAAGGGCCGTCCTGCTGCAGCCTGTGCGAACGCGTCCCCGGCCTCTACACCTCCCGAGTATTACGTAGGACAGCGCGCGAGGTACGAGGAGAACGTTGCCTGCCGCCGCCGCCACTGCTGCTGTCCCATTTTCGACCAACAATGCGGGACTTTCATTCACTATCTCTCTCCCTCGCTCTCTTGCTCCCTCTCTCTCTCTCTCTCTCTCTCTCTCTCTCTCTCTCAGTCTCGCTACGTATAGCTCTAGTCTGTACGCTATGTCGTCCGCCTGTGTTTGCATGGCTCTCTCGGGTTTTATGCACGCGCACCTGCGCTACACGTAGCCGGCGGGGCTTTTGATGCGACCACGAAACTTCATTTTTCGTCCTACCGGGCTTGAGAACTCGAGAAATTAGTCGATATATGTAATTATGCAACTTGACGACGCGAGTTGGCTTCTTTGGTGCACGGTGAATAAATTCCGACATTTACGAGATAAATAGTAGAATGTTCAGCTAGTTCAAATGTGAGTCTCTCTCGTGTGTTCTTCGTGTGCTGACGTATATTCGGTTCGAGTTGAAAAACGAACTCCTATATTATTCTTTATTTATGACACTATAGAGAATTGAGTTTCTTGGATTTTAGATATTTGTCAAATTAACAAGTGGTTATAAATTTATATACCACTTCGTCGCGAAATCGAATTTTAATGTGTAATATCGTAATGCAATAGAAAATCTTAAAATACTTGCTTCTACGTTTGTATAATTCAAATACAGCGTCGAGTGTGCGAGATTGAAATGGTGTTCGAGCTTAACTACGAAACCATTTTTACTTGATTAAAAAAAATAAATCTCACTTGTGGTCTAAACAAACAGACGGCAAAAACTTAATTGATCAGCTGTTTCGCTGCTATACGTTGCTTTCCGAGTACGCATTTCTTCAAATAAATACGACACACGACGCCTGTACGCGCATGCATGCACCACTGGCATATACGCAAGCCAGCAAAAATTTTCAAAATTTCATATCCAAATAAAAAATTCTTTTCATTTCGCGGGACAAAAACCGGCTTCGCCGACCGGCCCGGCATATATTTCCCGAATTTGCAATATTTATTCTCATTTTTGTCGTTGCACGACTGCACCTTTCATTTTTAGCGGCGACGGTGGTGGTAGGTTGTCGCGCACGCGTTGACACAGTTCATACCGCAAACCGAGAGTCAGAGAGGGAGAAAGAGAGAGAGAGAGAGAGAGAGAGAATGTGACAGGAGTAGGAAGCAGAGTCTCTCGCAGTGTGTATACGTGGCACAGGGTGCGTAAGATGTGTGCGAGCTATATTGTGAATAACGCGGGCGCGCGCGACTGGCGGATACGCGACAAGCGCTTCGAGCTCCTTGATAAGCATCTTTGCTGATGGCAGGTACAAACGACCGCACCCGATTCCTATCACGATCCATCGTTTAAGGCCTCTTTAACTGGAAATCACGCCTCGCGCTTTACCAAGAATATGAATATCTTGTAGTTTGCTTCTTTCCTCGGTAGCTTTATATAATAATAATATTTCGGGATTAGACACTGATTTATTCAAATTGATGGATTTTTTTGTTTTTTTCCCCAGAGAAACAAGGAGACTCAAATTTTGTCTTTTTTAAATAAATATTCTTCTTTAATATCAATAATTATATTTTAGCTTCGTGTAATCGATTAAAAATTTATCTTTTTAAATAAATAAAATAAAGAATCTACCTTTTAACTTTAAGATGATCATTGATCCAAATATCTAATTTTCTTTTTATTTAATAAAATTCAATTTCTATGATTATTTTAAAATATTTAAGATATTTTTTTTTAGATAATTTGAACTACTATTTTGTTTGGTAAAAATAGCGTGCGGTAACAGAGAGTTTTATTGCTTTTTTCAAATATTGCAATATTGCGTGTTATCGATCTTCAAAATAAAAAAACTGCTCGAAGGCAGTCCAAAATGTCACGAATCGCGAATGACCTATTTAACTTTTTGATGCGTGTGAATAATACGCATGGAAAAATGAGAAATTGTGATTTTTGCATATTTGAAAAGAGGGGATCGATTGCACATTCTTCATTTTTCACCATTCGAAGTGCGTATACCCATACTTTTTTTATCCCTGATTAAATTTTCGGATTGAATGAAACTTTTAATTGTTTGAGAATAACACTTTGATTTAGGTCAAAATCAAAACTTAATTTAAATTAGTGGATTAGACATTACTGCTCGACAATATATTTAGCTATAATTTAATAACTAGGATCGATCTAAGTCTGTATTATTTAGGCCATGAATTAGTAAATGTGTACGTTGCAGAATGGATCAATTTCGCTGCGTATAGTTAAAGGATAACACACCGATAATGATGAAAATCCTTGGGAATGTAATTTAACGATGTAACTTTTCTAATTTAAATTTTCGTTCAATAAGGCTCGCAGTGTGTAAAGTATATCGGTCCTTTAAAATAAAATTGACAATTTTACAAAATTGTACTGCAAGCTCATTCCGTTAACAGTAAGTACGTAATGAGATACAGTTACAAAAATTTCATTTACATTCAATGAAGTCTACAATAATTTAAGCCCGCTATTATAAGACTGACTTAAGGAATTCCATCGCGTCTTATTCTAAACCTTTAATAAAGTATTTCAAGAATTGCTTACCGGCTAACTCCGTTTTCACTTGCCAGGAGTCGCAATGCAACTTTAATCGAGTTGCCTCGGCTTGAGTGCCGCATCTTCAAGGCAACTTGGTAAAGATAAACAATTCCAAGTATTGATCTCAATCAAGCTTTGCTAATTAGTTTAAATTGAAAAGCTCTAAGCTGGGAAGAACGTTTCTGACACAGAAATAGTAATTAATTGTAATACTCCTGTATAGAGGCGAATCACTTGGAACTCTACTCTTTTCGGATTGTTCCTTTAAACAATAAATGCTGTATTGAAGAATGAGATGGCGGTGCTCATTTAAAGATATATATATCTACCTTCGGCACTCAATTCTAGATAATGCATCCTACTTTTTGTCAATTAGTCCACTTTCAAGTTTTCGAGAATATTTTCGATATAAACCGCATCACAATTTCACCGACAATTTTTAATAAAAGATATTGCCCCATTGTAATTTGGTTTTAAGTGCTGGAATTTGAAAACAAAAAAAAAATTCCGCACAAATAAACGAGAATCACGTGACTCAAAGTAACAATAGGTAAGCGTATTTCATTTAATTCTGCTTTAGTGAAGGGACAACAAAGACCTTTATTATAAAAAGCGATGAGTGAAACGGACAAAGAATAGAGAGAGTGAGAGAGGGAGAGAGGGAGAGAGCTGCGCAACAAAGAGAGCATGGTAAATTAAAGATTAACCATAATGAAAGACGATCGCCCGCGCGAGCAAACAACGCGAAAGTTCACAACAGTACCTTTGGGTATACCGGAATGTAAGCAGGGTCGGAACGGATAGGCGAGAGCGAGAGAGAGAAACAGAGAGAGAGAGAGAGAGAGAGAGAGAGAGAAAGATAGGGAGGGAGAGAGAGGCCCGGAGGAGAGGACTGAGCATAGAGGGACGTAGCGAGAAGAGAGCAGCTCTGCTTTAGATTCTGGAGTCGTATTTCGGGTCCTCCCGTGATTGTAAGCCAAGATAAATATCTTGGCTAATTCAGCGGGGCTTCCGCAACTGAAGTTTCATTCCGGCGCGCTGTGACTAAACTCGGAACTGTATGGATTTGAATTGAACTTTAAATTAAATAATGCCGAAGTCTCTGGCCTCTATCTATCCGCCTCTCTTGGCACGTTACGCTATACTTTTTTTTACACCAAACAACCCACAGCCCGTGCTAATTTATACAGCCGCGCGCAAACCACAATATTTCACGAAAATTAGCAGCGCAATTTAATCAAAACTTTACAGAGGGTGCATTTAATTTCTGTGTTGCGAAAAATAATGGATTTTTCGTGTTTGCGACTGGATTTATAAATTTCGATTCTGCTCTCATACTCTCCCTGTGGTTTTGGCAAACAATCATAAATACTGACCCTTAAATTTTTAAAAAGTAGTTCCACCAAGATTGGATACGAAGTTTCAATCTTGGTCGGATTACCACTCTTTGCTGTATCGCGTTGAACTACAGAGTGATTCTAAAATGCTAGCTTCTGAACGACAAAAGTAAGCTTCTATATATAAGCGTTTACTGAACAATCTCATGATTATTGTGAGCTATACATTAAAATTTTCTTTATAAATTTCCATGTAAAAAATGAATATGTTTATTATTTGTAACAGTTTTATTTAGAACGAAAGATTTACTGAAAACGTTGCTTTTTATCTGGAATAAAATTTATTTGCTAATTTGAATATTTATGTAAATTAAGCATTATAAAAAAACATGAGATTGGGTACCGGGGTGTATCTAAACAATGTTATGTATTATATGGAAGCGAAGATTCAAGAACAGTGTTTTTGGCTCGTGGGCAAAGTAAAAGCTTGTTATTCAAAGGTCGGAAAAATTGCTTTTCATCTCCGAACTTTTTTTTTAAATTTGAAAATGTGATACTCGGTTAATCAGCGTTCGTAACAATGCTGCTATCATAATAGCTATATCACTGCAAGATGAAGCTACAGAGTAAAAATCATTGTTCATAATAAGGTTGGGGATAAACGAGATTAGAACGGAAACAAGTTGAGATGGCAGTTTATGAAATTATAAATTTAGCCTCTAAATATGAAGTGCGTAATTTAATTTAATCTCATCTAATTTACTAGTTCAGAAACTCGTAATGTCGCGCAAAGCATGTACTTTTTGTCGGGGTGAACTGAAACGCTTAGCCATTCGATTTCCAGCTAAGCTCTTGATTCCAAGCTTACGTGATGTGATTTTTATCTGGAATCTTCCATGGATTATACTTGCATTACAAGTTTCCAACACCGAATCTTATGATAAAACAATTACGGGAATAAAGCAATTTCAGTTTGGATTAAGTAAAAAATTTGTCGCTCGAGATCAAATTGATTATAAATTGAAAAGTATATAATAGTGCAGACCATTGGTGCTGGATCGCTAAATCACGTTTAGGGTGAAAATTTATTTTGTTCAACGAATAGATTTGATTGCAATTAAATTCTGTCTTGGGGAACTCGTTACCGAGGATCAGACTTAGAGAGGGAGCGAAAGGGCCGATTTTAGGGGACCTCAGAGTCATCGGAATCCTACTTTAGGACAAGTCGAATTCATACTCTGACCTTAATCGAATTAACTACCGTCGGATTCAAGCTGTCAAAATTTAGTAACCAGCAGGTGTCGGTTTCCTTAATTGTTTTTGACCTTTATAGACAGGCAGACCCTACATATTTTCTGACATTACAAGCTTAGGAAAATTGTGCTTGATTCTATATTTTATGAACAAAAGGTTTTAAATAAATAAGAACGATTCAAGTTCAAAAATATATGTAAGTATTCTCGAGGTCTTATACGTACGTAGGCAAGCAGCTCTGTCAATTTTTAAGTTTATCCGATAAAAATTGAAATGTAAGGTATTCTCAGAAGTTCAAAAATATACTGCCTCAAGAAAAAATATAAAAAACTTTTGAGAAATATGCACGGAGGGAATTTGTTGAGAAAAACATCTTGGAAATTCATGGTAAATGCAAGCTCTACGACAGTTGAGAAAAGTTACAGTGAGCAGAGTAAACATTAATGTATTTCGCTGTAATAAAAATTATATTGATATCTAGTGAACGTTTATGAACTCTTACATAGTTTTTTGAGAACTCGAATTTACATAAAATTTACTATAATATTCATTTTTGTATCGAAAAATTAAAAGATCCTTTAATTATTGTGGTTTAAGATATGAAACTGAATTAATTTTAATGAAAAATATGGTTAGATGTAATTTTTTGTTTTATATTACCAAATGTCACTATGGAGTTCATTAATGGTTTACGACAAATGGTCCATAAGGTAAAGGTCCCAATTTCTGCTCACGTCCCTATTTCTAATCACTCGCATTTTTTATGCTGTTACAAAAAAATCTGATTGTTTTAAACTCATAATAGGTAAAAGATAGATGTTATTTTCAATATAGAATGACAAAATCTTAGTGTTGAACTAAAAATATCGTAAAATCTGATAAAAGTCAAATTTAAGTTAAACGAAAGTGGATGTTTACATGTCCCTATTTCTGCTCATGAAAGAATGATTTTTCATTTAAATTTGTTCTATATTTATATGGTTTTTATTGTTAAATAATGAAACTTATTCACATATTAATATGTTAATACATTAAAAATCAACAACTGATATGATCAGAAGTAAATAATAATGGTGAGCAGAAATAGGTACATTTTTAGCATACTTTTCTTTTAACTATTACTAATATTAAATCTTTTAAGCCGATTTTTAACAGTATCCATAAAGGAATTGGATGAATGATTAATCCGATAGGCTGATTTGGTTAGTAAAGAGTTACTGAAATTAATTTCTAAACCACTTCATTTGATGCGTCAGGGCTTAAATGAGCAGAAATCGGGACATTTACCTTACGTCGACTTTATTATGAAATCTGTTTCAGCGAATACGCAATTCTGCAATTCTGCTTCTAACAATTTGTATTTTCTCGAATTGGAACTAAAATATCGATAATTATAATTATTAAAGCATGACATCACTACGTTAGATTGATGTGTGAATTAAACGTTGTCAATAATGCTTAGAATGGTATGCACGCATTAAATGAATTATATAATACTTCACAAAAAGACTTCTACTTCAAAACCCTTAATTCGTGCGAAAACAAAATAAAACATGCATCGATTACTCTGTATTAATTAAAGCGTTAATCAAACCAGGGAAAAATTCCCAGAAAACGCAACAAAAAATACATGACCGAGAAGGAAAAAAGTAAATGTGAAAATGTACGGCAAGTAGAAAAGCTCGATAGCCCGATGTATATACACGGAGCGAAAAGGGCTCGTGAAAACCCCGGGAAAGCAAAAGCGGAGGAGGGAGCTATGCGCGCACGCGTGTGTATGTGTGTGTGTGTCTGTATGGAGGTTTGAGAGAGAGAGAGAGAGAGAGAGAGTAAAGCGCATCGCCCGGAGCTACAACTGCCGAGAAGTCGAGACTCGTTCTGGTTTATGGTTTATACCATCGCGTGCAGGGCCCCACAGGATCCCAAATAATTTGGGTAATAATGCCCCGCGGAAATTCGAATTAAGGCGAAATGACGACCTCTCAAACTCGCCTGCAGTATTCTATGCCCCAACCCATCTTTCTCTCTCTCTCTCTCTTTCTCTCTCCCTTCCTGACTGCTTCTCTCCACCAGTTCGATCTTTGTTTGAGAGATTACAGCCAGCTGATAAAGGACAATCGAGAGCCGCAACTGCAGAGCTGCGCGGCGGTTGGTGTGTTCGGGTTGTATAATAATTGCGATAGCCCTGTAAAGGGCAAGAGAGCCATAGAGAGAGAGAGAGAGAGAGAGAGGGGCGGGGGAGAGAGGGAGCGTCATCGAGCCCACATATCTCCCTCTCCGTCTCCTCTGTCTCTCTGCAGTGTCTCTCCTATCTCTGTGGAGCCGCTCGAGCTCGCGCCCTGCTGCTCCCACCCCACCTTCAATCATCAGCAAGCGGTTAGAGCAGCAATCGAGCGGGTTAGATAAGCGGATTATCGCAGCCAAGGCTATATCCAAGATTCGTATTTACGAGAGCTCGTTAAATGTGAGCCAGCGCGAGAGGCTCGCCCCGACTTTTCTTATACTCCTCTTTCGCGGATGGCCTGACCGAGTGCGATCATCTCGACATCGCTACTTTTTATAGGATGTTTTAATGATTTTCTTTTTATTGTATCTTTATTTGTGGAGCAGCCTGGGCATGTCTATAGGTGTGTAATATGCGCGAGCGACTGATTCATTAAGTTCTCGAGATAGAACACGTCAATATATGTAAAATATTTATTCGGTCTTTATCTGTAATTGCTTTGTAGTTCGTTTCTTATAAGTTTATTCTATTCTGTCTAATAATATAGTAATGAATCATAATCTAGCTTTTTGTGTCATTTCAGAGAAAAATTTTTTTTTTTAAGTGCATGGAAACAGGATTATTGTATAGCCAGTAGAAACAGTTCGGTATGACCAGACACAAATCAATAGGTGCATTTACTTTTACAAAATGTAATGGACAAAATGTAATGGATTAAGCTCTTGCTGAAGATTAATAGGTTCTAAAGTAAACGCACGTATAATAACTTTAATATTGCGAAATTTTCTCTTTTTTAATCATTATTATTCATGAATCCAGACATACTAATGTCATAACAAAAAAAACTTCTACTAACAGTGAACCAAAATGAAGTATATTTAAAATCTAATTCTATTAGCAGTATAAATATAATTACAAAACTTGCAAACTAAATTTAAAGTAATTTATTTTAAAACCTGACATGTTTATGTTATTGCCACATACGCACTGTCCTTCTCAGGTGCAGATTTATCGTTACTTTTATGAATGTCGTAAATCAGACAAAAAATTAACAACAGTAATTATACACGGTATGCTTTATTTACGTGCTTAATCTGATGTATCCCGCGACGATGCAACACAGTTTGAATTAATTCAATAAGTTACTTTTGATTAATGCACGCGGCGAGTACGCTTACGATATGTTCGGTTCACTTGGCTATTACATGTTATACAATATGCATTTTATCGAAGCCACAGTTGGAGTCGAGGTTTACCTTTGTGGCATGCGGCTGGAATATTGACAGTAGAGGAGGAATGCAGATTGTTGCTAGGCAAGGTCACCATCCAATCACTCTCTCTCTCTCTCTCAAACTAGTGCACCAATAAAACGAAAAGCACACGCATGATAAATCCTAAATTGCTCCAGTAACTTATTTCACGAAATTGACGCGAGTTTCTAAATAAAAAAAAACAACAGATATTCTCAGCATCGTTGTAAAATATTGCTAGTAAAGAAACCAGTTTTGTTTTTTAATCGTGAAACTGTATGTGGCCGCGATTACGATCCCAGACCGTTTTATTGCGTTCTTTCCCCCCCCTCGTTATCATCATCATTAACCATCAGCGACGCTTTTATAATTCAGCAACGCGGGCAATGAGATGGTGAGAGAGAGAGAGAGAGAGAGGAGGGGGGGGGGCGAGAGAGAGAAAAAAAGCCACACAGTCTATTTATTTTACATTTTACGAAGTAAATATACGAGGAGAGCGCGAAATAACGCAATGAATATTCCATAAAATTTACTTTTCCGCAGACTTTATCGAACATTCACCGCGCATTACGCAATTTCGCACCCTACACAAATATTTACCGCTACAAAAATGTAAAGACAAGTCAATATCCGTATCTCTTTTTGCTCGTAAACGAACTTTCCAGCGTCAACACAAACGCGTCCGCGTCGACATACACACTCACACACGCACACAGTGGAGGGCGATCGTGTCACAAGCTCCTTAAAGCTACACGTCGTTTTGTCCGAACTGCGAGCGGCCATGTTTTTCCCATCTACCTTTTTATACGCGGACCCACTTTCTTTCTCTCTCTCGCTCTCCTTTCCTATCTTCGCTCTCTCATCGATTTCTCTCGCTTCCACAGCTCGGAAGATTGCAGCAGTAATTGCTCCTCGATGCGACTTTAGTAGATGAAAGATAAAGGACCGATTTTCTCTCCCTCTCTCTCTCTCTCTCTCTCTCTCTCTCTCTCTCTCTCTCTCGGCCTGCCTCTTGCTCGGGAGCAAAAAAGAAAGAGCCCTGTCGCACGCGCACACATACACCAAAGGTCCAGAGCCCGGGTATAGCGCGGCCGTAGTAGCGCGGCGACAACCGGCGATAGGAAGTGCCGTAATCGCTGCGACCAATCAATGGACGGACCTCTCGAAAATGTTACGGTACCGCTCGCGGCGGCAGCAATTAAAGAGACAGAGAGGGACAGAGGGACAGAGAGAGAGAGAGAGAGAGAGAGAGAGAGAGGACGATCGACTACCCTCGACTAGTCCGGCGGCCTCTCGGACGTTTATTTGACCGAGCGCCGACCAACCGACAACCTCGTGTGATTAGTCGCCGCTCGCGGCGGTGGTGAACCGTCCTCACAACCTGTCTCTCTCTCTCTCTCTCTCTCTGTATGTATGTGTGCTTGTGTGAGTGTGTGTGTGTGGACGTATGTCGTCTGCGGGAAAAGAGAGAGAGAGAGAGAGAGAGAGAGAGACGCTGAAATGAGCTGTGACTGACTACTACTCAGAAATTCAAGGGAGGCCAGCGAGGCCTCGATAGCTAGTCGCTTTTGGGCGCATAGTGCGGCCAGTTCGTTGATAATCGTACATTCCACGAGAGCCTCGAGGATTTCGGTATACGCGCTCGTGCATGGCTAGACATTGTGTGGCGCTCAAGCTACGACGGGTCAAAGCATTGGATGCGGTGGCCTCCGGGGGTTAAGGGGTTATCCGGATTTAGCACTTTGTTGCCGATAAAGCGATCTGCGTTTTGCGTTCTTCTTTGGTTTATTACACGCACTTGTACACCGCTCCTACCGATGCATCAACCGTTTCCCGAATCCTTTGCGAATTATATAATGCTGCTACAGCATGTTATGACGCGAGATGATGATTTTAGAAGGAGGTGGCAAAGTAACGGTTCCTTCTGGAACTTTACGTTTGTGTTAAAGATAAGGAAAGGGCATTCTTAAGCGCATTTACATGTAAAAGCGAAGAAATATAGGGATGCTGGGTATCTAATAAGCTGGAGAAGACAAGAAGGAAAAACAGACTGCTTGTTTATCTCGAGACCGCTAGAGGAGTAAGCAAATAAAGGAATGACGAAAGTGGATGCACATCGTATGGAAGAAATTGCCAATACTTTCTTCGTGATCTGTTTTTCTGTTTTCTTATTTCGCTACATATCCCGCTGAGCTATACGTAAATACCCATTTCCGTCCCTCTCAATGTTCATTCTTCATTCGCTGTTTTTCCCTCTCTCTCTCTCTCTCTTTCTCTCTTGGGGTATAAGCGCAGTGTTGTGTTATGCCAGACAAAATTCCGCTGTTGGTTGCGGAATTTTCGTTGATTCTGCTTTGATAAATCAAATTTTGCCATGCTAACAAAAATTTGTTTTGCATAGGAATATTTATCCGCGCAGTATTTTGCGCTTCGGTACGTAAAGTAAAGCTGATAAAGCGGCCGGAATTTCAAAACATATTTGGATGTAGGAAGCTTTTATTCATAGTTTTTTTTAGACCAACTCAATTATAAGGGAACTGTGTATTTGCAAAGTTTTTATATTTGTCGATGGTTAATTATGAAATTGATGCTTTTGTTATAATCATTCCATTTACGAGGAAAGATATTAATATCGCGTAAGTTTGTGTTACATTAAAACGACAAATACAGAGTCTATAACATAATTGAATCAAAATACGTTAGTAAATATTTATTTGCAAATCAAAATGGAATTACGTGCGCTCAAGAGAACTGATTTCAGACCACTATAAATAAAATACATATGTGCAATTCATACTCGACGAAAGCGTACATTATTATGATACTAGATTCTCAATTGGAGTCAATTTCAAATACTGTATGCGATACTCTCGAATCTCGCGTTTTCCACGAGACACGAGAAAGATTTCATTCTTTTCAAAATAATTCAGCGCTCTGCTATTTGCACAAGTACTTCACGCACTTCAATCCTTTATGTGTTTGCAGTCATATCAATGCTTCAACTTAATTTCTTCCCGAAACTTATAGACGCAGGTTCGGAGTGATCTGTTAATTACCGAAAATAATCACTTAAAAGACTATATAGCTAGTTCTTTTTAATCATGGGGAAGGTTGCGGATGCACAAACGTATATCTCGAGTCGTAGATGCCTCAACGTCAGAGAGCGGTCGATAAGTAACAAGTTACATTAAAGCAGGCGGCCACACACGGTGAAACACTCGACTGCGCAGCTGTTGATCGAGTCTCCGTATATTTCTTAGCCCACGGAAATAGCGGACGATTTGCCTTTAAAGCCTTCAAATGATTCGGTTCGCATTCCCCGCGGCGTCTGCCCACACAAACATGTATATATATATATATACCTGTATGTATTCGTCGACCCACACATAGAGGGAATGAGCGAGTCTCGCGAGCTTCTTGAATTCTCGTTTCTCCCCTCGTTCCCCAGTGTGTAGGCAACGAAATATAGAGCATGCGCGCCCAATGACCGTCTACCGGCTGGAGAAGAAGGAATTTCAATCTGCAAAAGTAGCTTCCAAGTGCTTTGCCTCTCTCGCGAGCGCGCCGCGCGTCCTCCTAACCCTCCGAAGGCTCGCTTTTCCATTCTCTCTCCCTCTCTCTCTGTTTCTCTCACTCTTCTTTTACCGAGAAGCCGCCTCGAACAAGAGGAAAGGTTGAATTTCATTTCGAAGTCGATGAGACGCGTGGAGGGACGGAGGGAAGGAGGGAGGCGCAGCACGCGGCAGTAGGGCAAACACCGCGAAAGGAAAGTGGGAGGAGGGCTTAGGAAAACATAAGGAGACGAAAAGCGCGCTGCGGGACAAGTTCGCTTTATTGAAATGTAATGTAGCAAAAGTCGCCTGGTAATGTCTTCGCCGAGCCTCGTCTCTCTCTCTCTCTCTCTCTCTCTGCAGTCGATCTCACTCGCCGTGGCCCTTATATAGCCTTTCTGTTTTATTTAGAAAGTTTTTAAGTGACTTTTCAGGCCCCTTTGCTCCGCGCGCTCGTTCGCCGTCCCGCCACGAGAGAGGAAGAGAGGAAGATTAAATTGAAAAGGAATCGAGCGGAGGTATGAATGATAAACCAAGTGCTGCGGCTGCTCGCTCTCTTTCTCTCTCTCTCTCTCTCTGTCTCTCTCTGTTCCGTTTACTCCCAAGCGAAAGAGGAAGCCTTTCACCTTTATGAATTTTCATGCCCAGTTTTGATGCGGCGACGCTGTTTCATACGCTAAACGCAGCGTAGACTATGTGTACTCGGACTGCAACGAGTTGTTTTAATCCTATTGTTTTTGTTTACTTGCTCGTATCCCCTTTTGTGAACGGTCAAAATGATTTGAAAGATTTTCGCTGATCGTGAAGTCGTACTAAGTATTGCTGATCGACGGACTCTTTCCATGCACTTTCATCGCTTGTTCGCTTTCCGAGTTATATGGACTAACTTATAGCATTAGCAGAAGCTTGTGACTTTATAATGACGCATTACTACTAATAAAGACGAGTATAATAAAAAGCATCCTATATATTTGGATTTTTAATAAAGCTCAAACCATATATAGTAAATAATTATTTGTTGGCAATATACAAGAATTATAAATATTCCTTTTATATATATTAAGAAGAATTGTTATAAAAGGTGCAAAATGAAAGTCGTCCGATCGATAGCGAAGTAAATTCTCGGCGCAAACAGTAAAATGCCCGCGTTGCGCTATATAAGCGTATACATGCACACAGCCTCGCGTGTACACGTGAACACATGTGCTACGCTACGGCACATTAAGACGCATGCACACTACTACATATAGGCAGCGAAAGACTCGAGATCGCCTGTCATATCGATATAAACGATGGTTAAAGGCACAATAGAAGCGCTCGGTTATCTGCGCGCGTGATGTATAACCAGAGCACACCACCACCACCCCTTGCTCGCTTATTCTACTTCTCTCTCTCTCTCTCTCTCTCACTCGCTCCTATATGCTAGAGCTATAAAATACGCCGGCAAAGCGGCACATTATTCCGGACGCAGTCAGCTCAGAAGTGGAATAATATTTTTTTGCGCCCAAGTTCCTCTCTCTGTGGTGGTCTCTCTCTTTCTCTCTCTCTCTCTCTCTCTCGTCGCGAACTGAGCGACGACTGAGCTTAGGCAAGTGTGTGGCGCGTCGAGGGGGAGGAATGGAACGAGAACGGGAGGGAGAGAGAGAGAGAGAGAGAGAGAGAGAAAGAGATATCAACGAGAGAATTGATTACCCGTGTCACGCGGAGAGCCACCGCATGAATAAAAAGACGAGCGCACAATGTCGCGCGGCGGCATCGTGTGTTGCGAACGAGCTAGATGTGACGTGAATCAAATGATGGTGGGGGCGAATGGGATGTGAACAGAGAGAGAGAGAGAGAGAGAGAGAGAGAGAGAGAGAGAGAGAAATGGGAGAAGGCGAGCGTAGGGCCGAAGGGAAAAAAGTAGGTTTGTAAATGAAATCGACCGGTCGGAAGATCGCGCGAGACACGCGTTGCTCTCTTTTTTCTACTCCCTCTGTATATACGCTGCACGTTGTTACCTTTTTTTCCGCGCTACTTGCCAGAGCGTAGGGTGGGAGGATTTGAAGGATGCGTATCGGGAGACGCGCAGTGCAGGTATATAGGTGCGTGCGTACACGACGCGCGGTACAAGCGCCTGCACGCGCGTGACGTCGTAAAAATCCCGACTGAGCGCGCGACACATACCCGTAGCAGTGGGAGTGGTGCGGGGCCTCCGTTGCGAGCTGAATTTTCGGGGAACGAGTTTTCGCGTTCCCACAGGGCCTCGAGCCTTCCTATTCTTTTTAACGACTAGACGTCGCTGTTTTTCTATTTTTCACCTTTGCTCCCGCCTTTTACCCTCTCTCGCTCTGTGCAGTGCCTCCTGTTTTGCTGCTTTTTATTTTCGCCCCCGCCCGACTAGTGTGCGTGTGTGTATACATGTATATATACGTGAGTACGAACAACAACGAAAACCTTTTTATGCAAATAGTGAGAGTTGGATACTATTTTATTTTGCATTTTCTTAGATTCCCGACAGAGGACTAGACGACCGGACCCTGCATATATACAGTTAATTAACTGCTAGCTAAGATATGCACATCCTCGCACTTGCGTGTATATTATTGACATGTTTTAGTTGTGCCATGATCACTCTGATGGATTGAGCTCAATTGCTTTTTGTTCGGATTTATGAATCTGACAGTGTAATACCTGATGTATTGGCTATTGTCATTGGGTGTTTGTAATACTTTTTGAGGAGATTACAAATATGAATGGAAAATATGAGAGTGATGGCTTTATTCGCCGGAAATTCGGTACGGAAAAATTTATCGGACTCTTTACAATTATATAAACCAACTTCAACGAAGTCATGGCTATTAGATTAATCTGCAGCTGTTAAAGTGGAAATTTATCGAAATATTGTTTTTATATAAAAATTTTTTTTTTTCAACTTTATGCATTCTAATATATAATATACATAAAGTTGAATAAATTATTTGATTTAACTAATGTTACTTTTATTTGAGAGCGACGAATTCATTTTTTTATATGTATTAAAAAAGAAAATATTTATGCGGTATTCAGGACGCATTCTTTTTCTAACCAGATATTTTTCCCCGTTTCAACATTTTTGCGCAAATCCGTTTATGATAAAGTATTCCTGGGTCAAATTATTTTTCATGAATTCGCCTTAGGCGGATTATATTTGATAGGATTTAAAATATATATAAGCAAAACCATGTGTTTTAACTAAAATTTTCATTGGTCATTATTTTCCCACACAGAGCACACAAAGATCGTTATATACACCCATTATGAGAACGCAAATAAGCTTCGGTTTTTCTCCTGCGCGCGCGCGTAAACGATTGCGAGGTTCATCGCGTTCGCACGGTACTGCGCAGCCTCCCTAAAGCCAACAGTTCCCGCGCTCGTTCTCTCTTTAAGGCCGACGACCTAATTATTTGGTATTTCCGAGATGTTAGCAATTTCCGCGGGTGACGTGTTTACTTCCGCCCTGCAGGAAATCGCTCGATCCGATAACGATTATATACTATATCTGACTCTACTCCCCTCCGCCTGCACTTGTGGCCTTTCCAAGAGCCCACAACTGCCGTGCTCCATATAACGGCCTATTTCCCTTCTCGCATTCTCGTTTCCTTGCTCAAACCTCGATTCTGCGTGCATACCTACGATCAATTTTTTTTTTCTCTTTCTCTTTCTCTTCTACACTATATATACGAGATACGCGGTTGGAATTTTTCTGGAAACCTCTTTTTTTTCTATCGATGTGCTTATTTTTTGTCCCGTTTCGCAAAATTGCGGCTAAACTGGTGGGTAGGTATAGTTCATTGGTGTGCTTATAAAGAAAAAATAATCGACGCTCAGCTCGATCGTCTTTGAGTATAATGGATTTTTGGTGTTTCATATTTTAGCAAGAAATCACTTTGAATTTGAAACGGTATTACCTCGATTAGCATTAAAGGGGGATACCAACGGCTGCCCCCGATAAATATCGATAGGGAACGCATAAAACTAATAAAAATATAAAGAATTTATGTTAAGTTAAAGACTCTCATATACGAGTCGCAATACAAGTGTGGAAACATTTTGAAAGTATAATATTTTGCACTGTTCTTTTCAATTATTGTTCTAAGTAAAGCCACAGGTTATGTACATTCCTTCTTGCGTTCCTCTGCTTACTACAACTTCGTTGGCATCTCCGTTTGTTATACGAAATTTTTGCGGTATTTATAATTCTTTAAAGTGAAAAAGGTGAAAATTCCTTTACTTCTGTGTACATATATAATGCACATTACATTTTCGAATTTGCAGAGTGCGGTTGAACGGAAAAATAAAATGCGCGAGCTTATTACAACAAATCATCATGATCCATCCAAATAGTTCAAAATCCTGTTCTTGCAGTATGATTTCTTTACAACTGGGAAATACAAAACTCATGCAATATTGCATTCCGGTGTTTTTTATTTAATTGAAAATGTAATTTTTTAAATTCTTTTGTAAAATAAAGAATGTTGATATGAAACGCTCTATAGCGAAGAGCTAAAGTGCGCCAACTTTCGTACTGATTGCAATTAAATTTGCGCACAACGCTAACGTAATATGGCGAAGGTGCACGGGGTTGTTGTTATATACTTTAAACTCGTGAAATTCATAATTGTATTTTTATCCCGCCCCCCTTATTAAAAGCACGCGGACCATATCAATCCGGTGCAGAGAGTAGCGCTATAATTATCCTTCCTCAAGAAAATTGAAAAGCTTAATGAAATGGAAAAAGTAATTAGCGAATCCTTTCAAGATTCCTATCATTAAATTGATAAACACAAAAGACATAAAAGCCCGTTAGGAAGACCTTCCTCCTCCTGCGCCCAGCCCCCTCCACCCCCTTCCTGCCCAGGACCGTCGCGGGCGCTCCGCATTTGCTTAAATACGCGCTATGCTTAATTGTATAATTCTTTAATTAAGCCACGTCATCCTCATGAAAAATCTATTTGCATGATTAACTGCCATGCGGCTCCCCTGCTGCGCCACGACCGCCGCCGTCAGTAGCGAAGAAAAAGGTGACGAGGCGAAGCGTCGCGCTCGCGCGCACGGATGGAAGTGCACAGTATGAGAATGAGAGACCAAAAGAATGGGAAAAAGCGAAAATATAGAGAGCCGAAATGAGAAAGGGATAGAGCCAGTGGGTTAAAAGTCAGGGAAAGTATATAGGAGATGAGTCGGTACGGGAACGAAATCGTACCCTCTATCCCTCTCTCTTTCTCTCCGTCTCTCCTTTTTTTTAAGCGAGCAAGAATTTTTAACGAGCCCCGAATTAAAGAAAGCAATTACAGATAATGGTTCGCGCAGCGACGCCCTTATGCCCCGCGGACTGGAATGATAGGGACATCTAGAGAGCGAGAAAGAGAGAGAGAGAGTCAGAGAGAGAGAGAGAGAGAGAGAGAGAGAGCGGTTGCAGGAACGACGCTCTGCGGTGCGCGCGAGAGAAAAGTTCTCGGGATTACGGATATGGCTTTATACCGGGTGTTCGAAAAGTGTCACACGTGAAAGAGGATCCTGGAAAATGAAGGAAAAAGGCTTTTTGTCGACGAATGGCGCTAATGTCCCGACTCCCTTTCAGTTTTATTTTTAACAATCATCATTGTTCACAAGTGCAATTGAACTGTGGCGTCGCTGACGACAACAGGACGAAGCCAGTAGTTTTTCCTCCTTAAAAAGGGGAGGGTCGCAATCTTTCATTAGATTAATAAAATATTTCACTTGAAGCAGAGAGATCGGATTAAAATGTCATTCTCCCGCTTAATGCCGCGTCTTTATCCCCAATGCCATCCACCGCGAGCACAGCCTTTATATGTATATATATGGGAAAAATATAGAGAAAACGGACTGCGGCGTAGAATCGCGGAACGAGAACAAGGAGGAAGGAAGCTACGAGAGGCGAGGCCAGACAGGCAGGCTTGTATGTATATACATGAGAGAGCGAGCGAGAGAGAGAGTGAGAGAGAGCGAGAGCGCGAACAGGAAAGATGTACGAATGTATACCTGAGTTTAAGAGGAAGGAGCGAGAGAGAATGCAAGGGTTCAGGGGGGTCTCTGGTCATTAAGCGGCTCCGCCGCACCGCCTCTTTTCGCAGAGGGGGGAGGGGGGACTCCGCAATGCTCGCCTATGTGCAGCTATCCTCTCTTTTTGGATATTAAGCCGTTCCGGGCCACGTAATTTTCTTCGCTTTCCGCATCCGCGTATACGAGCCTCTGCGCCGTCGCATTCGTAAAAGTGATAGAGAAAGAGAGAGAGAGAGAGAGTGAGAGGAAGAAAGGGCAAGAGGGTCGGATTTCAGCGGGACGCGAACACGCCTTTCGCTTTTTCTTGCCAGCTCTCTATATCGTTAACTTCACTTAGCTCTGTTTAGCCTCTCGCGCGACGTCATTTTTCGCGGTTCGCCCGCGACGAAATTTCCGCTGACACTTTTCAGGCCAACTTTTCGTCCTTCCCTCCTTCGCCCCCTCGCTTCTCGCTTATATGCCTGGAATACCTTGGCTTTTTTCCCTCCCGCGCGCCCAACTTCTGTTGCCTCGTGCGTCTACACGCTCATTCTTTCTTGCTCTTTCCTCTGCAGTCTGCGATTCTCTCTCTCTCTCTCTCTCTCTCTCTGACGGTTCGCTTTTTTATTTCGGCACTCGAGTGAGCGAGACGCGCGCGTGCCCGAAAGTATAATCAGCGATGCTCCTGCGCGAGAGACGCCGTGCGCCCTTCTATTTCCTTCCTCTTTTTTTCTTCGTATTTTTCGTCATTCTCGAAAAGTTTTTGGCCTGCAGAGATGCTAAGGAGTCAGGGAGAGATAGCAGAGTGATATAGAGTTTATACGACGTCAAAGCTGTTGGCCAGATTATTTATTAGTCTTACACGCCGGGGTCGCGGAGTAATTTGGAAGAGAGCCGAAAGAGTGTCGTATTCATAAATAATGCAGGTGAGACTGCGAAAAGAGGAAGGATTGAGCTCGGTTCATGCAAAAAAGTCGGTTACTTAATTGTGTGTGTCTGTGACTGTCTGTCTGTGTGTATGTATGTTTGTATATGTGCGTGTGTGTGTGTGTGTGTGTGTGTGTGTCTGTGTGTATGGGTGTGTCTATATAAATTATTTGAAAGATGCACAGAAGCTGCTAAATTAATAACCGCGTAAAATGGATTGGCATAAATAAGCGTTTATAATTAATCTATTGGAAATTTGTTTGACCGCACGATTGATTGACATAAAACGAAAGTATGTCGTTTGAGATAATCAAATCAAATCGTATTTATATATACGAACTTCTATTATTTCGCCAAAGCGTTGTAATTAAATTTACCAACTATAAGTTTTAATAACGATGCGAGACGCGACTTTATCTCTTGCAGCTCTCTGCGCACAACGAATCTATATACGTTTACATGAGAAAAAAGGAAAAGAAACGCTAACAGATCCGATTTTCGTATAAATAAAAAATAAAGTAGATAGGGAGCAAGCTAAACAAGGGAGGGAGAGAGAGAGCGGGAGAAATGAACGAAAACAGCGACATCGATCGTCTGTGTGGCATCCTATCCTATTATGATAGCCCGGTACTGATTACGAGCTACTCTTCTTCTTTTCCCGATCCCTACTTTTTGCTGGTTGATTGCCGCGAGTGCACGCAAAAATTGGGTCCAAGCCAAAATCCATTCGCGAGTTTTGAGCAGCAAGGGAATGGGCGAGCGAGGGAAACGAACCAGCGAACTTTCTCTCCCTCTCTCTCTACTCTTCCTCTCGAACGCTTTAACGGTGAGAATATTGGAAACGCGTACGAAATCCCAGTGTTGGCTCGAGGAATCGTGCCTTTTAATTTTGACATTCTAATTAAAGGCTTTTAAACCGCTGCCTTTTTTTTCAACCCCCAAACGGTTTCACGAGCTTTTATCCCGTTCTTTTTTCCCTTCTCTATCGGTATTTAATTAATTAATGACCTGGCATATCCGGTATTTTAATATTACTGAATGTAATTTAAATATAATTTTTGAATTAAGAGCAAGTGATCCTTCCAGCTAATAATTAATTCCACTATTCGTTGCTCCTTTTATACATATTCGAAAAAAAGTTTTTACTGAAGATCAAAAATCAATATGCACGTATATATGTGTCGTAAATTGTGTATTTCAAGATATAGCGACAGAGAGACATAGAATATTCTATAGAGAGCACCGAATGACACGTTGACCCACGACCTTAATTAAAATCGTAGAGCAGCACAGCCCATACATCATACAGCGTTTCCGAAGGACCGAAAACTCGTCTCTCAAAATTAATCTCTCTCTGGAAATTTCGCCTCGAGAAAAGGCTGGCCCGTCGCACATCAATCCGTAAACTCTTTCGAGTTCGAAAGCGTATAGCATAAAGCAGCACAGCACTGCAAAAACGATACTCGAAACATGAAGGCGTTGCAGAGGCAAGTACGGCTTATCTCGAGGATAAGTAGCTGAGAGGTGGGTTGAGGTGGAGAGCGAAGGTAGAAGGCGAGGAGAGAGAGCGAGAGAGAGAGAGAGAGTGAGAGAGAGAGACGGGGGGAGGGAGAAACATATACAGAGAGGTGTAATGGGGGTGTGGTACCCGCGTGTGCGCTCGTCTCGGGGTGTGTGTTGTCTCGAGGGGTGGGTGGTGATCAGTCTTGCTTACTTAGCCCCCCGGCGTTGACACCACCCTCTCAAGGCAACGTCCTCCCATGCATCACCCTAGAGCAGTCCTCCGCTCGCGCTCCGCCGAGAGAGGGAGCGAGACGAGCGAGGCCAGCGAGAGAGAGAGAGAGAGAGAGAGAGAAAGAGAGAGACATACATATATATACATATAGAGAGGGAGAGGGGGGGGGGAGAGACTCTAAGACCTGTCAATCCTTAAAATGGCGAACGCCTTCGCTAATCTCGAAGCGATCGCGGACCATTATCTCCTCGTCAATCGCTTCTCTCCGTTCTTCGCCTTTTTATGTTACCTATTTGTCGGTGAGAAAGAAAGAGAGTGAGTGAGAGAGAGAAAGAGAGAGAAAGAGAGAGAGAGAGAGCTAGAGGTGCCGAGGCAGAGGAGTACAAGAGAGAGAGAGAGGAGAACTTGGCGAGACTGTTATATTAGTGCAGATTTTAGATACCGTTTTCACGGTATTGCGATTTTATCATGTTCATTTTCGTTTGTTCGAATTGCAGCGATAAATTTTGCTTGAACGATATTTAGGAGTTGAAGGTTTCTTAAGTTGCAAGCTTTTTTCTTACTATAGTTTAATTTCTCGCATTGCAAACTGCGTTCGAAACTTTTTATAGTCTTTTTCTATTTTGAATTAATTTTGATTAATATTGATAATACTGTGATGTGAAAGTTTAGGTAGGTATATTATCTGCAATGTGGTTAAGAATTTCATTAAAGTAAATTTTGTTACTATGTAAATCAGGTAACATAATTATAATAAAACACTATCTATAATATATCAGCAATACGAGACTATGAAATTTCGTAAGCTAAATTCGAGCTAAAAATATTACGTATCCAATGGGAAGCTTGATTTCTTTTATAAAATATCAAATTAAATACATTTCCTTTAAGTAATTGAGTTATAATAAAATAATACATATTTGGAATAATCAATTTAAAGGCGCAATAATGGAAATATACAAATTATACTTTTTATAATCTGCTAAACATTGAAAAGTATGAACTACACTTACCAAGTGTATGTTTTATAAAAATTTTTTATAGTAGCGAAAGTACCTACTATATTACAATTTGTTCCTCGATAATAATTTTAAATTCAAATGATCCTGAGCAAAATATTTTTTATATTTTTTCATACGCATTAGTTTAAAGCTTACAATTGAAATATCGTATAATCGGTAAATCCTGCATAACACACATCAGACAATAAAGAATGCAAATTTATATTGCTAACGTGCATTTGCTTTTTACGGTTTCGCGTTTTAGCATAAACAATAAAAGTAAATTTATTACTTTGCATTTATCAATATAAGTGCGTAATAACAGTTATAACTATTTCAATGCTATGCTTTTTTCTATAATTTAAATCAGTAATAAGTTTTGCAAAGCTTTTACCATTATATATATATATATATATACATATAATATGAAACAAACGGAAAAATATGGTTGACGTCACACAATATAAATAACTTTTTAAATGAAATACCTTTACTGCAAGACTATTACTAAAACACATTTTATTTAAAAATAGAATAAAAAAAAGTAAAGTGGTATTCAAATAGAATGTACATGCATTGATATTTTTCCCTGACGCGTTAATTTTTTATATATCTAATCACCACCGGTGAACTAGCTGGTAAACTCATTTAATCTTTTATTCGATTTCACCACATTACCTCGAGAGCGATCTTTATAAAAAATATTTTCCAATCACATTATGGTGCCGCATGAAAGTAAGTTCGAGAATAGCTACTCACCAGTTCGCTTTTCCGCGTCACGAAAAGTGACCTCGCTGAGGACTACAGGCTGACTTCTTCCCTTGGCGTTGACCGCGTATACCGCGACGTGCACGCCAGCGTCTACGGACGCCTGTAGGCCCGACAGGACGAATACAGGCTCGTCCCTCGTAGACACGTTGTACAGCGGCCTGATGCTAGGCAGCAACTCGAGGTCGCCGTGGTACACCTCGAGGACGAATTCCTGGGGTAGGCCACCGTCGTAGCCCGCGTAGCACTTCACCTCCACGCTCGTGTACGTCTGGTTCGCCAAGGTGCAGTTGCGCACCGGGAATGGTTTACCTGTGTGGATAAGATCACGCACGCACGGATTAATTTTAAGGTTCGATGTACCTTAATGAAATTCAGATAAGATATGTATTGTACAACTAATGAATATTGAGTAGCATTAACTAAATGATTGAAAAACATTGGTTTATGAAATAAAAAAAATTAATCTTTTTAATGTTTTTTTTTGTATATTCGTTGCGAACCACTGCAGTTCTGCAGGAGAGCTTTAAATACCAGCCCTCTCCTGCTAACTTCAAAATTATTTGAAACGTGAGGGTTATGAATTTTGAAATATACTTTTCGCTGCTTTCTTTTTCAAACACACACACACATATATATACTTATACATTCAGCAAAAAATGTAAATTTTCTGTTCCTTATCAAAAGTGCTTGCTGTTCAAACCGCATAGCGCACAGTAACTGGTACAGGTACTATAATTTACTGTAGCTGATTTTTGCAAAGTATAATCAAGTTTTCCCGCCTTTACAAACGCCTATAATTGCGTCTGGTGTACGTATAGCATATCAGTGTGTGGCTTAATTAACAACTTGTTTTTGTAGCCCGTTTTAGTCACTTTTTTGCGCGTAACACTCGAGCATCGGGAAAATAGAGTGGATTTCCAGCGTCAAAGGAAGTTGGAGGCATGTGGCCTATTCTATTTTTAATTAAAGAAGTTTTCCAATGGAATGTCATGGAAGTTGCCAGTCATTTCCTTAGATTTGAGAAATTACGTCGATCGACCTCTCGCCAGTTGCTCTCTAATATTCAATTTCGAATTCCGCGAAAGCGAGCAAAATACGACGCGTATTATGTGTCACAACCATAGGGTTTCGCATTCTTTCGTTAATTTCACGTATTGCTGTATATAGCAATTAATTGCAACTTCCATTTTTATATAGAATGCAATATTAGAACACCGTATATAAATGAAAAATTAATAAACGTCGAATCAAAAATATTTTCCAGGAATTTTCATGAACAAAATAAGTAATAATAATGCCTGCTAAAATATAATGTATGTAAAAAAGAAATTTAAGTTGTTATAAGGGTTACTGTTACCCTGTTTTACCTATTTTTATATATGCGTAAAATTTTATTGATTGTTTCTACTTATTAACTATAAAATATATTTCTATTAACTATAAATGTATCTTTCGCATTTTGTGATATTTAGTTTACTAAGTTATAGTTTGTAAGTTTTTCATGTGCCAGTCTATGTACAGGTAACTCCTGTACGGGACCTCTATGGGATTTTACCTTTGTAAATTTTTTTTTTCTGGTCGATAAATATTATTATTATTATTATTAAAATGAATCAAAATAATGGTACAGTGCGTTTATGAAAAAAAAAGCAAAGAAATGGTTTACAAAAAGTTAACAAAAAGACATCGGTCGCGCATTCTAAAAATAAGTCATAACCAATCAGCGCACTTTTCAATAGCAGTTCATAACCGATCGAACGAGCGAACGAAGCAATTACGCGACAATTTACTTATCGCGCGCGCGCGCTCGAGAAATGAACGGCGTACCTATAGCCCTCGCGCGCGCGACAGCCCTGTGCACAGCACATGCATATATAAGATGCAAAACGCTCGTATCGAACGCACCGTACACACACACACACATACACACACACATACATATATATATATATATACGCGGCGTGGCTCTCCAGGCGCGCGCTTTGCATTTCCAGAAAGCGTAATGCAATTTGCAAATTTACATTCGCGCGCGCGCGGCACACACCGACCTATATTCTACGTTTGACGCAACTCGCAGACGTGTGCACTGCACGTATATAGATAGAGTGTGTATATGGGGTATAGAGCCTCGGATAGAGCATCCATTGATCTAGACGCGCGTGTGAACTCGCCGGTGAACGCGCGAGAAAATACGTTGTGCAAAACAGGCCGCTATACGCGAGCTTAGGGGAGCATAAGGAAAGTGAGAGAGAGAGAGAGAGAGCGAAAGAGAGAAAAAAAGGTTAGCGAGAATTGCTTCTTCTGTTTCTCGTCGGCCTATAGCTCAGTGGTTGTTATATATATCCGTGCCTTTTTCTCCCGCGGGTAGCAGACACACGGTGCCGTTGCGATCGTGTGCGCCTCCAGTTTTCGCATTCACTTTCTTCGCCTCGCCCCCGATATTACTTCGCGCTTTCTTTACCTCTTTCTCTCTCACTCTCAGTGTCTCTTGTTTTTATCATTCTTCCTCTTTTCTCTCTGGCTTTCTGCTCGTTTTGCTCGTTGATACCGGAGGAAGTAGGAGTAGGCAGGGGTAGAGAGGCTTTCATCGTCACCGCGCTCTCGCTGTATTTCACGTTCTTTTCCCTTCTCTCTCTCTCTCACACACACACACACACACACATAGAGAGAGGAGCACTGCACGCGGGGTCCCTCTGTAAAATTCCAATATCCCGCGGTGAACGGGGATATAAGCGATAGCAATAACGACAGGTTCGAAAATAATTTCATCCGGCGAAGTTTGGCGGGACTGGGACCCGCACATACATATCTATACGACATATAACGGAATCACGGAGGAAGCGGAATGAAAGAGGGAGAAAGTGAGAGAGAGAGAGAGAGGGTGGCAGGAGAGGGAAAGGGGGGAGAAGAGGAAACGTCGAAACGAGAGTTGGCAGGGGAGGGGGAGAGCGTTCGACTGTTTTCTACTGCGCGAAAGCCCCGTTAAATTGGTATTCACGGAAAATAAAAGGTATATGCAAAATAGAAAACGGAAAATGAATAAAAAAGAAAGGGCCACCGCCGCCGCCACTGTCGACGCCGGTGGCGAAGGGCAAAAAAAAACGGCGCGAGGGGAGCGGGAGGAGGAGAATGCTCGACATCGATGAAGCATCGAAGCAATGTGTGTGCGCGGGGCAGAAGCGACACGCAGCGGGAAAAACGCGTCGGGAAATCTGCGCCGAGACTGTGTGTGCGTGCGCTCGCTGAGGTGGTATGGCGCAAGAGGAAAGAGAGAGAACGAGAGAGAGAGAGAGGAAGAGAAAGAAGAGCACCGGTACTTTAAAGCAGGGATGGAGGCTATGAAGGGCTCAACAAAAGCGAGAAAGAGACGGATTCACGGTTCTTTTTTTTTTGTTTTCGAATGAAGAGTGAAATCGAAGAGGAAGCAATGGAGGCTGCTCGCTGTAACAACACGAATATCTATCTTTTTATATAAAAGCTCAAACGGAATGATCTGCTTTTGTCGAGAACTAACTCGTTATATACTTACGTCGAGCCGCCGTTATTTTCGTCTCGTTAGCAATTTACCCTTGCTATCGCTCTTTCATTTGATCGTTCCGATATTATCCTTTGAATTTCCGTCTTTATCCTATACATACTTTTACCAAAACTAAAAACCCCATTTTATATTAAAAACATATTTAACAGATTTCTTTAATAAAAACGTTAATCCTATGTACTAAACCATAAAATAAACTCCAATCCAAAAGCACCAAAGTCTTTTAATCCTTTTCCTCGCTCGAAAAAAAAAAGCGGAAACAATTAAAACAATACATCGACGCATCAAACGTGACCGCGAATCAGAGCGAGACCGATAAGTATAGAAAGCAAAAAAAAAAAAAAAGGCAAGAGAGAATGAGTCCACGATACGAGCATACAAAGTGTGGGGTGAAAAAGGGGAGGTCGGCTACACCGAGCGTGTACGTATAGAATATAGGCTACAGGGGTGTTCCACGGCCCGGGCAGAAAGCATTTTCATTTTGATTCGCATCGACGATGCTCACTCGCTGCCACATCGACAGCAGCAGCAGCAGCAGCAGCAGCAGCAGCGGAGGCATCGGCAACGGGAACAGCAGCATCAGGAGGGGGTTATACGTCGCTGCCGCCGACGCTATGCCGCTCGTCACGTCAACGTCGATCCGTTCGACGCTGCCCGCACCCTGTCACCGCGGGAATTAACGCGCGCGAATCAGTGCCCCGAAGCGACGTCCGTTGCTCTCTCCTC
Source organism: Megastigmus dorsalis (assembly GCA_900490025.1). Classification (NCBI taxonomy): domain Eukaryota; kingdom Metazoa; phylum Arthropoda; class Insecta; order Hymenoptera; family Megastigmidae; genus Megastigmus; species Megastigmus dorsalis. The sequence goes on along the minus strand of UELU01138014.1, from coordinate 42,612 downwards.
GAGCATCTCCACCTCTCTCGCTCACTCCCTATCGCCGCCGCCGCCGCCTCCACCTCCTCATGTCTGTCTGCCCCTGTCGCTTATCTATTTTTCGGCGAAACGCTCGCGTCGATCGCTACAGGACATCGGCTTTGCCGCTTCGCTGCGTGCTCCCGCGTTCAATATTTTTTCTTCTTTTCCCTGATGCCCCAACCCCTACCCCACTTCCTCCACCTCCTCCTCCTCGATCATCCATACATACACGGATACGCGTGCGTTGTATGCGTGTGTATAGCCGTAGATGGAATTGCTGCTAAACGCGAACGAAAGGGGAGTGTGCGACGCGTTTGCATTTTTATTTTTTAATTTAGTTTGTTCAGCGGGAGGGTTGAACGACTGATGTGCCCCGGAGCGAGTGTGTAAAGATTAATGCGATAGCTCTCGGTGAGATTAAAGCGCGCATCGTTGGATCCGATGAGTTGGAGTTGAGGGGCATGCCGGGGGGGTGTGGCGCGAGGGATGAAATGTGACTTTTATACAATTCAATGTGTTGGGGATCTGGCTCTGCGAGCTGATGCGTCGGCGCGGTTAATTTTGTACGACAGTGTCGTTAGCGACTTGTCTATCCAAGCGCTGCTTTTCTGCTAAACGATTTGTAGAGAAGCGATGAGTATGCTGGGAATTGCTCTTGATTTCGCCTTATCGACGAGGTGACGCGGGAATGAGGATGTTTTCGCGATGGTGAGAATTGTGGTGTGCATAGGGAATGAGCGAAGAGTACGTGATAAAACGTCAATTGGGATCCAATGAAATTCGACAAGAATATACATTACGATGGCGTTAAAAAAAATTGGTTACGTTGTTCGTGACCAAGTTATAGTTAAATAGTAGTTGATGTTAAACAAATGTACCGTTGAAAATTTATATGTATATATAAGTGTTTCATATTTGATAAAATATTCGAAAGAAAAAAGCAATAAAGATTGTTAGCAGCAGGCGCTAAAAATAAAAACGTCTGTATTAAGCAGCAAAGAATCGGAGGATAATCATTTAAATAGTTCTGAAAATAGAATTTATCTGCGGAATGCAGTATCTGTTATAATGTATAACCCACATCTCACTATTTTTCTATATTTACAGAGAGGCATAAAGGCTCGAATAAGAGGAATACGAAGATAAGAGGCGTGAGAAAATGAGAAAAAAGGAGATATGGAAACAAAGTAGGAGGAAAGAGAGTCAAAGTCCGCAAGAACGTGTGCGCGAGAAAGAGAAAAAGAGAAGGAAAGGGAGAGAGAGAGAGAGAGAAAGAAAGAGACGGGGACAGGAAGAGAATGGGGTGGAGCAAAAAAAATCGTCGTAGAATAATTTGCCAGCGCTTATATTTATTCTTTGGGGCTTATCCGCTTATCTGGCGCTTCGGTCTACTCTTGGCGTGCGCGGGAGTGGGAGAAAAGACGGGGTAAAGGTAAATGCGGAGTGAGGTGGCGGGAACGGAAATCCCTTTTGAATTATGATAATCCGAAAAGCGGCAAAAACGAGGGTGATGAGCGCAGTAGGGAGAGAGAAAGAGAGAGAGAGAGTCAGAAAGGCCAATGCGCGAGCGCAGAACTGACGCAAGACTGTGAATATGTATGTGTATACGTGTACAAGTCTAGATGGGGCTGACGAATGCTCGAGGAATTTCACAAGCTGCCGCTGCTGATATTCCCGGCTAACGAAGACGTCAGTTATCAGTCCTATTACCATTTCAGGGTCGCTAATCCAAAGAGACTTGGGCTGCGCCCATCGTTTGTGCTTGTATACTTAGCGGGGACTTTCATTTACTGCCATAGTTTCAAAAGGGAATGACGATTTTCATTTTCTGCAATTTCACAAAGTTTCGTTATACGTATGGCAAAAGGAGTCTCTTTCCATTGTACACTCCATTTTATTCAATTGCTTTTGATTGCCAACCGAGAACCTGGTTTCGGTTCTTCTTCAAAGAGATAATTAGAGTTTAATTTGAAAGAAAATAGTTTAATATTTGAAAGGTATTATAGCGAGAGTTCAATTTAAAAAAAATTGGAATATTTTACAATAAAGTTAGGCATGAAAAAAGTTAGTTCTCTAAATTGATTTGACCGACTTTTTTTCCTCTTTGAAATATAGTATAGTATAGAAATGTAGGGTATGCAAAAGCGATGATCGATGAAATTTGCATAGAGAATAAAAGGAACCATGATTCTTCAAATATGTCTAGACGGTTATATTGCCTATAACAAAGTTTTCATTTTCAATCTATAAGTTTCACAAAAGGGAAATCTCGATAATACAGAAAAAGTAGCTCAATCAAAATCACATTTTGTACGGAGCAGATTTAATTAAAAATTTCTATTAAGAAAGGAAAAGTAGATAGGCAAAAATTTCGTTTCTTCCCGCACACGATATTTATCTCCTTAGATATATTTCAAATGAGAAAAATTTTATTTGTAAGATTCATGAAAAGAGATAAACAAGCCGTTGAATGGATGTTATTAAAATAAAACTTTAAGTATAAAAGTCATGAATTACTAATTTTAAAATTCATCAGTAATTTATAATTTCTAAAAGATTTTATATAATTATAAATATTTGCACCTATGAAATTAACAAAAAATACTTTAAATAAATGAATTTATTGATAAAATTGTTGGTCCGGATAATGCGCTTATTATTAAAATTGTGCTAATAAGTATTAACAGATTTTATTTAAATTTTGCTTTATTATATGATATTATTTATCATACGACCATTTGTCTAATCTTTACAATCTGAAAAGCTTGTACATTAAATTTACTTTCTTTCAAAATTGTTCAATTATATGTGAGGATCGGAATGAGAATGACGAAAGTCACATATACTTCATTTTAAAAAATTCGATGTGAATGTTCCACAATTGTACGTATTTCGGTGAAGTCCCATCTTTTACAAATGCTCATAATATTAAAAAAAGGGCAACGGAGGTGTACTATTTTAAGGAATTAATAATTTAAGTTATAACTAGTCAATATGTACCTCTAACTAAATTTTATGAAAATGTGATTTACGTCACTTTCATTCTCATAGATTATTATCAAAATGGACATTTAGTACCTTGGGTTAATAAAGAGGATTTTTAGGTCACCTGTCTTTCAACAACGTCAAAAATGAGTCTGCTCAATTCTAAAATTTTTCAGTTATTTCCATTTTTAAAAATGGAATGTAATTACATTTAAGTGTTTTAAAGGGTCAATTATTATTATTCAAATCACGACAATAAATAGTATATTACACACCTAGGGAGGAAAAGTAAGAATCGTCTCAGATCGTATGTAAATTGTCACCCGAGCCGAAGGCGAGTTCCTATTAGAAATTGATTAGGCGTTAAGGCCTTCTCATCACGAGGATCTACAGGTACATGAGTTAGTAGGCAATAATTATGCCAAATAGAATTGTTTCATTCGAATATTTCATCGTTATTTGTATACATTTCATTAACAAATGAGAAGTAAAAAGTGCATGATTTTGACCAGCGACGCGACGTAGCAATACAATCTCCTTAAGTAGGTACATAGTAGCAAGTAAGTAGCAATAATTTAGTAAAAACGGACGCTAATTACAGTACCGGAAATGTCGCGAATGCAGATTCCAAATGTGAAAAATCTACCATAATAATTAGTTATTACTGTACTCCTGGTACTGTACTATCCTGCAGTATTTTAATTCCCATCATCTCACGAGAAGGCCCATTCATTTCATCACCAACCGGTAATATACTCCCAAACTAATTAGCCAGCTCCGATAAGAAATCCACTCCCCCAGGTTCGATATAGGCTATAAATAAAAGGCAGTCGATATAAGATGGAAAAGCTATAACTCACCCGCTGCGACGAGCTGAAAGAGGCAAGGCCTCGATTGGGTGCCGACGACGTTGTCTGCCCAGCAGGAGAGGGTGCCATAATCCAGTTCGGTGGTGGGTTCGTAGGTGAGCACACTGAGTCCGTCGGCTGGCTGGACGGAGAATTGCTTGGCCAGCACCTCGAGGGTCTCGCCGCTGTTGTTGAACTTCCAGCGGAAGCTGTGCGCAGGCGGATCGGCGTCGACCCTGCACGCGATTTTCAGGGACTCGCCCCTCGAGGCTCCGACCACTACGATCCTGTCCTCCTTGCAGACCGGCGCATCTGCAAAACGTCAACGAGCCCCAGTGGGAACGTCCGTGTGAATGTCGGTGAGCATAGCAGCTGCTCTACTGTCTAGGGCGATTCTGATCTGCTATTTTGAGAGAGGCCGACCCTCGCGATTGGTCGGCCTCTCTCTACCTTTTGTTTGGGGAATTTTTATCCGTTGTGAATTAGAATCATGATTGTGCCTGTCTAGTTTTGTTTATAATGAACATGGGTGCCAGTTGTGTTCAAAATTTGTCATTTCAAGCATTGATGTTTATTGGTCAATAAGAAGAACAATAACAAAAGCGTACGATATGTTCATTTTAAGCTAATCATGATTAAGTGTTAGAAAACGGTTCTGTTAAAAATCGAAATTCAAAGGTATAACAATTTTCTGATCAGTTATGGGTACTTCGGGTATTTTCTTATGTCGAACAGAAAACTCTATACATTTTTAAATGGTGGAGTCTGCAGTGGTAAGGCGGGCTTCGAATTATCAGAGCTGCGGGGAAAGTATAGGCACTTGAAAATTTAATTCCAAGATGTCGGTGAGGGTCGAGTTCGGAAATCGAATTTGAGACCTTTCCAGTCATAATCGAACAAAGTTACTACGGTACCGAAATTGAAGTTTTATTGGATACCGAAAGTGCTTTTGTATTGGGGAACGATGATGAAGATATATATGAATACGTATTTGTTGGTTTTATCGGGTAATATATTTCAGAAGGATACCTTATGAGCATTTAGTAACTATAGCTTGTCACGTTATATTTGTTTTTGATGAAATTGCTTTCATTTAATGGGATGGAAATGGTTTATGTTCATTTATTTTTGCAACAAAATCGTTTACTTTACAATGTACGTAATGCGTATAAAAGGAAAACGATCTATATAAAGATTCATAAATTTCTTAAAATGTAATAATTCATATTACTTGAAACTCATAACTAAAGTATCATAATAATTTAATAGCCTTAATTTGATCATAAAGACTATAGAGTAAATTTAAAGTTACTGCAGTTCTACATATTATTAGTAATTTGTATATTTATTGTATAATTTTATAACTGTATCATTTAGATGGAATTATTATTTATATCATACATTTAGGAAAATCTATTTAAAGAGTTTTACAATTTATTCTTGTAACAAAGATTTATTCTATTCTTATTCTTCTAATGAATCCTGATCGCATTCATGAATATTTCATTGAATACACGAAAAAAGTTTCTAATTGCGGATACCGTAAATGAAGCTTTATTCAAATTGAATTCCAATATGCGGTAGCTTACTTTCCAATAAACGTATTTTTAAAAGTCCTAACACGTCTGTTGAATGAAGAAAAATGTATATACCGATGTTAAAAGTGATTTCACGGCGATGTCAAGGAGACGTTATGGAAATCGCTGCCGCCACGGCGTATTCCACTTGTCACGGAAATATTCGCATTTTCTGTTTTCCTTTGTCTCGTGTTTCGTTCGCTCTATCTCTCCTTCTCTTTTTTCCCTTTCTCTCTGCAAGTTTATCGGGCAGGTGTTATTGCGCGGAGGGGAAAGATGTTCGTCACGGTGCAGCAAATCGTGGAAAATAAGCGGCATTCGGACTAGAAAAGGTTGCGGATTCGAAAAATCCTATGGAAATGAGGGGCTGGTATGCGCTTTTGTTTCTCTCGCGCATGTGTTGCGGGAGGGAGAGAGAAAGAGAGAGAGAGAGAACGGAATTGTGCGCGGACCCGCGCGCCAGCAAAATTAATTCGAGCAGATGTATATCGCGAGCGTTTTTTATATTTTCTCCTCTTCTCTTTTTCTTCTCCTCTTTCTCTGTAGCGGCGTGGTTTTTATAACGAGATTAAGAGCAGATGGCGGACGCTTTCTTTTGGTCATGAGAATTGGAATGAGAATTATGCTTCGAACGTCTCCTCCATTATTTCGCGCTGCGGTTATACAATTCATGCGCTTTTTGTTTTCCTCCTCTTCTTTCCTACCCCTTTCTTTTTTTTATGAAGGATGCTCGTATTCGTTAAAATTATACAAAATGCGATATTGTAATCTAAAATGCATTGGGAAAGCGGTAGACATAAAATTCAGTCTTTTATTTAAAAATTCTATTCTTATCATATTTAATAAACCGACGAAATAACGTTTTCACTCTGATACGGTGGAAAAGTGAAACGGAAGAGGTAAATGCTGACATAAAACGTAAAGTATTATAAAATGCTACTATCTTTTTTGTGCATATTATCTTTAAACTAGTTGTGTAGAAATTGGTGTAATTGTAAAATTAAAAAAAAATTCTATTTGTGCTTTTAAATCTACCTCGATTTAATTGTAATTTTGTTAGGTCTGCACATCTGTGCAGTCTACATATGAAAGTTTAATTTTAATCAAATTATGTGTTTCTTTTAAAATGTGCCGTGAAATCGTCTGTCTATGTATAGCACTTCTACTTATTTGATACATGTATACTTTTAAGTATGTTTTTCCACGGTATTTAAAGGGATGGAGAGTTAATCTACACAGGCTCTTGTCCATTGTCTGAGGTATTAATTCAATTAGAGAGAACATTTCTATAACATCTGCCTAATCTTTCATTTATTTGTTCAAGAATCCTATTACATACTTCGATATTTCACCAAAGGAAATTGCATTTCCACAAGCCTATAGACATCACATCACACCCTTTCACGAATTTCCCTTTATCTAATACGGAAGTTTGCAAAGTGCTGAAAAATCCCTTATTTAATTAAGAAGTAGAATAAGTTGAGGACAGCACCGACGACATCCAAAGTAACTTTCAATTTATCTTTAACTAATCATCATTTAATCTCGTGTAATTTCGGCTGGGGACAGTCCCTTCCCAGCGACCCTTTTCTAATAAGCACATCATGATTAGATGACGAGTCACCTAACTAGCTAAGCATTATAAGGAGGAGGGAGAGAGCGAGGGTGAACCCTATGACCTAATCGATCGATAATCAGGAACACTATAGCCCAAAGCCGACATCACAATTTCCTAAGCGAAAGGGCGGAGAGAGAGAGAGAGACAGAGAGAGGGAGAGGGGAGTGGGGGGGTGGTGGAGGGAAGGGGGAAGCGAGTGAGTCGCGGATGATAAGATACAGCGAGGCTAAGCTTCTTAGTCTCGTTCGACTAATGATACGGACATCAGCGAGTATATGGTGACAGGCGAGCGAGTGGAATCCAGAAGGTAATCGCGACTGGATCGCTAATGATGATCGTTGCCTCCTATATGAGCGCAGACATGTCGGGCTAATGAATCTGCCGAACGAGAGGGCGCGTATCACTATTGGCCCACACGCGTTCATTCTCGAGAGCTACGGCCAGAGAGAGAGAGAGAGAGAGAGAGAGAGAGAGAGAGAGGATTAAAACCTTTTGGAAAGCGTCCGCCGACCTCATTCAGCTTTTAATTATTTTATACTCGCGGCCGCGCATCGACGTTTGCCGTGGAATCTGTGCGCGGCTTTGTAAACGGCGGGCGTTTACTTGGTTAAAAAAGTATAGCCGTGCGAGCTTTGCTATACGGCTGCGGTCGACAAAAGTGGTCGGCTTCTTTCTTTGTGCTCGACTGTTCTGTGGAACGATTGGTTGCAGCATTAACCAAGCAAAGCTACTTTAGCGGTATATCACCTTGTCAAGCATTACCAAGTTTTACCGCGATTATAATGTACGCTGAACATATGTCCCTTGACGATATTAATAGTGAATTTGGGAAATTTTGAATAAACAACGCTGATTCATAATATTAAGGCTAAATCGATTAATTCCTAAAGAGTATATAGATGCTGCGGAAATTAAATGCATCAAATGATGAACAATCGATAATCAATTATTAATGCACGTCTCTCACCGATCGAGTTATAAAATGATGAACCGCTACGCGCACTAAATATTCAAATTTGATTCAAAATATGCATGTAGCGCGTTGCCTAATATTGTGATAACGCGCATATCTAATTTAAATACGCTATATTCGAAACATCCCTGAGAACGGCTACTATACCATTATGAATTAAATCTAAAAGGTTCCATCTCGCTATATTCGGTCCCGTATTTTGCCAAATAAGGAGACGCATTATAGGAAAATTCAAATCGAGCAATCACATTATTATAAGCCAAGAGCGAATGTATAACAAGTGCGACAAGTGGAAGGAAGAAAAGTCTCCTGCGCTTCTTCTTGCCTTTTCATATCTCGAGAGGCGCCATCAAAGACGCATGCGACCAGAGCATATATATACATACACACACACACACACACACACAGCCAGGATCGGCGTATTTGCGGGGAGAAACGCGGCGGCGAGCATTGGAAGTTATGACAGCATTTATTCTGCTGCTGGTGGTGCTGCTGGTGGTGCTGCTGCCGTTGCCTCGACCTCGATAAGATAAAACCCTGGTCGTTCGCGAGCGCTTGACCAATGGCGTCGTTGTCGTCTACCGACCCTCCGCCTTGCCTCGTCCCCTTAAAGCGAAACACGAGCCGACGTTGGCTTGTGTCATTTTGTACAATAAAAGCCAAGTGCGCAAGAGAGAGAGAGAGAGAGAGGGAGAGAGAGAGAGAGAGAGAGAGAGAAGTAGTGAAAAGACGTGGTTTTCCAAGCACGCCCATGCGTTTTGTCAGCGGCCGACTTTTATGAGCGTCGTCGCCTAGCGAAATCGTTCGTTCGACTCGAGTTATGCAAACGGCCGCGCAGAAGGAAAAAAAGAGAGAGAGAGGAAGCCTAGAAGCTCAGCTATTCCTCTTGGTCTCGACGAACGAATGCAGCGCGAGGGATGTATCTATACGGTGTCAGAAGGAGAGACGGCGAGGATCGTGAGGCGAAGGTAAAGGGCCTCATATTCGAGGGAACAAGTGGGAGAACAAGAGGGACTCGTGTTATATATGATCTCGTTGCCACGTCGCGAATGTTGCACCGGTCCGAAATTGTGTGCGGTGTACATGTTTGCCCTTATACGTGCTGGTCTTGGAAGTGATGATTTTGTGGTGTTCTTTTATTTGTTGACGTTTTTATTACGTTTTAATTTACGACTTATAAGTTATTTTATGTTGCATTGTTGTTACGGTTAATGGAATATAATTTTTTGTGAAGTAAGAGGCTTTGGTTTGTAAGTAAAATTTTCGGTAGTACACGAGTACGTATGGTCACGTTATTAGCTAATGGAATTTTTAATCTTCTTTGAAGAATTTAAATGTTTTTAATTTGAATAAATAAGTAAAAAAAAACAATTTTTACCTACATGGATCTATTAGAATTAGCCTTGGTTAAGAGCTGAAGTAGATGCAACACAGGATTAAAAAAGCCGTAAAAAATCAGTATTATCGAAATTATAGTAAGTGTAATTTCAATTTTCTGGACTTAAATATTTAATTTTTATTTTGACTTAACTGCGCGCAAAGTAGGACACACACACACACACACATGTAAGACCTCCGGTGATTTGTTTAACAACGTACAGAACGCAGCTGATTCGTGTGGTGCTATCACAATGCGAAGGAATAGAAAAAAGGTTACGCTCCCGAATTACTTTTTCGTAGTCGCAGCTTTAAAAGATATATATCCTCGTAGTAATCTTTATATATGTTAACAGTCCAAATGAACGAATATCCCCAGTGCGCGAGTACATTACTTTGAACGAACGAATTGGTCGAGGCGAATTCCTCGGCGTAAGGTGAGTTGCATCGACGAAGCGCTATGCGGTATACCCGTTCCCGAAAATCTCTGCCTTATACCGTGCAAAGAGCCTGCACAGACGCGCGTGCGCGCCTTCTTATCTCGTCTAGCGTAAATCGCGACTCGTCGCCGCATGAGTTTACATATGAAATTCGTCGCGCTCCCTTGTATACTATTCTCTCTCTCTCTCTCTCTCTTTCTGCGGAACACGCAATCACCCGCAACGTCGTGCTCTAGCGTCACCATATATACCAAGGATGGAGAGAAGAGAGAGAGAGAGGCGCAACCGCGTCGATCGCGAATCGAGATTTGCCTCGTTTGACGCGATCGCGTCACAATGAAAAATGCACGTACCCTCTTTCTTCGCTTCTCGATTCCGCCGTTCGCACACACCTCTTCTCTTTTCCGCGCGCTCGCGTCAGATTCGTACATTTTTCTCGGGATTTCTCTCTCTCTCTCTCTCTCTCACCTTCTGTGGAGCAAGCTCTCGACTCCTCATTCTTTCTCGACCCCGGATATTTTCTCGGGAAAAGTTACTTCGACAGCCGCGAGAGAGAAAGAGAGAGAGAGAGAGAGAGAGAGAAATGGAGATAGAAGAACATATCATAAGCGGAAATTGGATATCAAAAATGTATAGTGAACTAAGTACACCTGAAATATTTACAAGGGTCGAGATTCCGCTCGCCGGAAGGGGGGTTTCCGGGGGGGGATCGGCTCTGCCATTGCCATGTGCAGTTTCGTTTTATTATGCGAATACGGGAGGAGCCGAGAGAGAAAGAGAGAGAGAGAGAGAGAGGGACGAGGAAGAGGAAGAGCGCCTGGCCTCGTAAACAAAAACACGGACGGCTGCTCGACTACTATCTTTCTCTGGCTTTTTGGTTACTTTTATTAAGCGCGCGGCTGCTGCTGCCGCAGCCACTAGGGGTGCTGTATTTTTTCAATATGGAACATCGAAGGAACGAAAAATGAATGTGCGCGCGGTTTTGCTCGAGAATATTTGTTTGGAAAGTCTGGGAATGTGCGCTCGGAAAAATATGGATGTTCGCTTATATACATAGTCAATGATAATGTTGAGTTTTTTCTTTCATGCTTTGATGCAATGTAAATCGAATTTAGTAAGAAAGGGATACGAGGTTCGATTTATGCGAAAATATCTAGTCAATTAAGAAACGCAGAGGTGGGGTTTTATATGGATTTACTTGAAATAATTCTTTAATAATTTTCATGAACTAGAATATAACATCAGAAAAATCGATCATTATGCTTAAAATTGGGTTTCAAGTGATGAACGTTTCGAGGCATTAGATATTTCCGTTGTAGACGTAAATCAAATAATACCGAATGCATCATAAGGGCTACCGAAATGAAAACATAAATTCAGTTTTAGATCAATACATTTAACTGCATAGGCAATGCGTAAAATAATGAATGAGTTTAGAGATTGTCGTTGTATATCTTTTTATATTTTTTTGGATAATTTGCGAATAAAGTATAATTTGTATGTTCAATGAATGGCGATACTCACATTTTACGCGGAATTCAAGTGGCTCGCTCTTAGTCTCCTGGATAGTATTGGTCGCTGCACAAACGTACAAACCCGCGCTACTTCTGGTTACGCTTTGAAGTACGAGACTTTGATTAGACCAGATGATCCTGGCGGACGTATTATGAGTCAGTATCACTCCCTGAAATTAAAAAAAAACCATAACACTCATTTACATCAAGAAGTAAAATTACAGTTTTTCAAGTTAATCTTAGAATCAAACATTATTTATAAATGCATGCGTATTTCTTAAATTAAATAAAAGTTTTATCAAGATAAAAGTAGAATATACGGCAGTTCGGTAAAATTTTGAATATTCGATCACAATAACTGTCGAATGATCAGAATCGTATATATATATATAAAGTAATATAAGAGAAAGGAATTCTCCCACTCCCCTTTTGGCGTCGCAAAATATTCGTCGAACTATTAAAGCAAGGAAATCGAATTCCATTAAGGAATTTCCACGAGTGCAGGCAGCTGCGTGTAATTGTTCAGTGAAAAATACGGTAATTTTTAATTGATTTCTTGCTCTCTTTGTCCGTCGAGCGTCGGAGTGCGCGCGAGTGACAAAACAAAAGAGAGAGAGAGTTAGAGTATAGACGATACATAGTCGCCGGGCAGCAAAAGGATTATTCATTGGGCAAAAGCGTGCACGTGGAGCGTCGGCTATCGAGAACTCGAATTCTCTGGGCTGCAGAGAGGGCCGCGCGATATTGCAATTTTTAATAGAAGAATTTTTCGCTCGTAGCCTTTCCCTCTCTCTCTCTCTCTCCCGCTCTCTGCCCGACTTGCAGCTTACGCTTGAATTACTCGGCTGGCCGATTGAAGTGGAAAAAGCGCGCTACGGTCAGGCGCCCCGCCGCTCGCCGACGTCCAGTTAGCGTCGGATGCCGGTGCTGCTACTGCCGCTACCTACCTACCTACCACCACCGCTACAGCAGCCCGTGAAATCAGACGAGAATTCTAGCGGCGGCTGCAGCAGCAGCACCGGAGCAGCAACGGCTCTTAGAGCTAATGGGAGCATCGATCGTAAAACCTGTTAGCGCGAGAGGGAGATAGAGAGATAGAGAGCGAGCGTCCCCCCCCTAAGCAGACAATTCGATTTTGGATTAGACGACGACAGCGATGCATATGCACATGTATAGGTATATCTAGCGTGCTTATATGCCTGCGCAGTGCGAGCGAGCGCAAGCGCGCGCGTGTTGGTATGCACTCTGGCCTCGTGCAGTGTGTTTGCGCATCTGGTCGTGCGTGACCCGCGCGCTCGCGAACTTTGCCTTTGGGTTTGCGTATGCGTACGTGCGTGTCCCTCTCTCTCCCTCTTGCTCTGTATGTGTGTGTGTGCGTGTGTGTGTGGAGTCTTGATCTTTGGAAGGCTAGAAGGCCGCCACTTTATACCGCACGTACCTGCACCCGAAAGCGCGAAAGGCCGCACAGAGCCCGTTCGGCCAATAGTGCATCTGCGATGATGGGGGTGTGGCATTATTAGAGATCGCGCGACCGACGGTTTTTGTCTCTTACAGGCCGCTAGAAATAGACTATCTCTCTATATACGTACACTTCTCGGCTTTTCCTTCTTTATCCTCTCGTCCCGCCCATGCTCCATAATAACTGCCGGTTTTTCTTTCTACTTTAGCGCGGGCTTTTTTTACCTTTCTGGCTTTTATACTCTTTTAGCCCGCGCGCTACTGCTATTTTCTCTATTACAGCGGGGAAACCGCCGTAGCTCTCTCTCTCCCTCTCTCTCTCTCTCTCTCTTCATCGCTCTTTCTCGTTTGGCTCCAATCTTTTTCCGCCGATCCAATGAAATCTACCCGCCGATGCGCGAAGACAATTCGGAATCGATTTGAAACGAGACCATTTGAATCCCGTGCCTCCCCCTCCCTCTCCCTCTCCCTCCCTCTCTCTCTCTCTCTCTCTCTCTCTTTCCTTCAATCGCTCCCCCAGGCTTCGGCCTTTTTCCTGCCTCGCCTAGAGATGTAGGTTACAGGCTCTGGGAAAGAAAAACAACAGAGACAAAGGAGAGACGGTGGTGGCGGCGGCGTGCGAGCGTATATAGCCGCACGCTGGCATCAAAAAAAGAGAGAGAGGACTAGTAGCGCGACGAGGCAGTTGGCTTATTCCGAAAAATGGCTCGGCAGAGATTGATTTCGTCCGATTGTATTGTAATTCTTGAAAGAATTGCTCACTTCTGCGTGAGCGAGACAATGAGGGTGGGAGACGAAGCGGATATTTGTAAATCGTTTTTCATCGAGACAGGAGAATGGGGGTAAAAGCGATACGGACGAGTATCCGTTCTCTCTCTCTCTTCTCTCTTTCTCTTTCTCTCTCTTTCTCTAGTACGCGAATGTGGAATCGTCGCTTTATCATATTCGAACCGAAAAATGTCCTGCAGATATATATATATTCGATTTCAATTTAACTGATCTCTGTTGGACCCTTTCGCGGAGATGATATAGTTTTAATTCGCAGCGATGAACATTATCGAATTAATCTAATGCGCAGCTTTGTTGAGAATGGAAGAGAGGCGGAGATAAGATGATTCATAATATTCGTTGGAATGGATTCGAACGAATTGTGTTCACTAGAAATAGAGGGGAAAGTTACCCTTGCATTGATATTCGCTTCTTGAGCGATGATTGAATATTTATATCGCACTACGATTCCATGTAAATTTTCCCTTTGTCGCAGTAAATGGCAGATGATTTATGAATTAATGATGCCAACGTAGACCTTACACAATAGCTGGTAATAATACGCGAAACATTAAAATTGATACAACAGTGCGCGTTAACAAAATTTCAAACGAATTCGATTTGCGGATAAGAGAAAATCTATTCTAATCTGATCCCTTGATAACCAGTGCTTGGACAAAAGTATTCTTTAACCTATATTTGTATTATAGACAGGTAAGTTATTATTAATTACGCCCTATAGCCCACTCGAGGTGCAGCGGTGTTGAAAATTCAGATTAATCCAATTCCCCCTGAGTCCATTCTCCACTGAATCGTAATTTGCGGAAGCAAGAGAGAGAGAGAGAGAGAGAGAGAGAGAGAGACAGAGAGAAAAAAGGAAGCATACTAATTTCAAAAGAAAACTAGTTGTTCAGGGAGCAAAGGCTATACTCGCTCTAGAAGCAGTACGGAAGCAGCGCGGAAGCAGCAGAAGCAGCAGCAGGCTTTCGGCAAAAAGTTCATTAAGCTCATCGCGGGGCTAGGTCCACTGGGCGAGCGCGCGCTTATACTCTCTTCCCGTTTTGTACGGCCATTCTGAAAATCTTGAAAGATACACTTTGAAGTAAAGCGTCGACCGGGGCTCACTGCGGCTCTCTTCTCTCTTCCTCTCTCTCTCTCTCTCTCTCTCTCACTCTCTCCCATAATGCTATCTTGATCGCGGTTCCGTTTGAAGCCGGAATCGCTGGGCAACTTTCAGCTGCATGCACGAGGTTGATCTTTTTCGTCCGAGCCGCCGTTGATGCTGCTGCTGCGCGTTTCTAGCAACAATCCCGATTCTGCTGGGGGTTATCTCTCTCGTACTATCGGCATCCGGGCGGACGCTTCTCTTTTGGCCGCGTAATACCGCCACATATGTGCGTGTGTGCGAGCGCGATATATTTAAAGGGCGCCCGAGAGGTAGCTTCCTCTGTGGCGAGCGACTGCTTTTGACCTTTGGCAAACTGAAAATATAGTTTTGCAAGCGTATCTTTCGTTGTACCGCGTGTGCACGCTTTGCCTTATGCAGTGTATTTTTTGTCTTTCCAATGCCTGAATCGCGATAATATTTTAAGGCAAGGTCGTTCCTCCGACGTTGAACAAGTTCCAAGCTGCTCTTACAATTGTTATAATCAAAACGGATGTACTAACCGCCTTAAACGATAATGATTTTAGGAATACATGTGGATAAAAATTTGACTGTATACAGCACAAAATAAAGATCCTATACAGAACTACAGAAACCGCATTGTTATATTTCAAATCTCAAATGAACTTCTGAAAGCAATGAAAATGTAGAAGCTTGCTTAACGATGTCTTTAACCACATGTGGGCAGCTATTACCGCGATGTCTGTCTTTCGCGTAGGAATAAATGGATGTGAGATGGAGTTTTAGAGAATGTATCCAGGAGGATTTCACCAGTTAACGGAAAAATGCGGCATTCTCGGTATAAGTTAGAGAAGAATATTCAAAGATGGTATAGAGAAAAAGCGTAGGTGCATGGTGTGTGTGTGACTGTGTGTGTGTGTGTGTGTGTGTGTGTGTGTGTGTGTGACTGTGTGTATATGTCTGTGTGCACATGCGAGAGGCACAGAGAAAATAGCCAAAGGGGCTCAAGCGAGGTCACGCGCTACCGCCGCTGCCGGTGCCGCTTCCGTCTGCTGCTGTTGGTGCTGCTGCTGCTGCTGCTATTGCAGCAAGAGAGCGAGAGAAAAAAGCGAGGAAGAGACGGTCCGGCAACGTCGGTGCGCGCTATGTGTTTCCGCCTATTAACGAGACTAACTCGATTAAACTAGATTGTAATCTATGTAGCTCCACACGGCAGCTGCAATGTGGTCGAGTCTCGGTAAGGCGGTTTAGCGCGCTTAGCATAGGTTAAGCCTCGGTTAAATCCTGGGGTTTACCTTCGATTACTCCGGTGCGGTAAGAGACAGAAGAGCAAGAGAGAGAGAGAGAGACAGAGTGAGAGAGAGAGAGACAGAAGAGAGGACCCGTTACCCTTTGCGGTCACCGCGGCTAATGCCCACTGTGCAACTGCAGCTACGGACCAGACGCGCAGCTCCTTCCACGCTCCCCGATTCTTTTGACTCGAATGATGCCAGGAGCTGTTGGATCGGAAGTTCGAGACTTTGGACGGTTATCGTGCGGCGAACTATACATTCTGCTTTACCCCAGTCAGCCTGATCAGTGCTAGTGGGTGCGCACGCTTCGCCGACTGAACTCAATGGATACTACGGACTTCCGGTCGCAAGATGATAGAGCTGATCCAATTCAATGGATTTCCGATGGATGCGCTGTAACTTTTGACATTGCTGCGGAATGGTTACTTTGTAGAATGGGAAAGTGGTTGGTTACAGGGTCGAGCTCTGAGCTAAGTTAAGGCATAATAAGTCTTATTTAGTGCCAATGAATTCACTGTTGAGCATCGAAAGTTTATTTATACCAGTAATACAATGAGAAGGACAAGACCGTGTCTAACTTCGATCTTGATTAATTAGATAAAGTACTTGAAAAGTCTATACCGAATACAAACGGAGGATCGACAATGGTCGTCGTGAAAAGTTCATCCTTTAATCACAATTTTGAAGCATCCCATCGTCGCTAATAAACGGGATTCTAATGAAACTTAATTACATTGCATCGTACATCTTGGATTCCAATATCAAATAAGCCTTTCATATCTATTATCCCGTTATTAAATTATCCGTTTATCATCGGCACTTGTATTAATCTCCGCGCGGAAGAAGATTAAAAGCTCCTCTCTCTCTCTATCTCTCTCTCATCCCCTTTCTGAAGGTTGGCGTTTAAGACACGTACAGAGCGAGGGCTACATTAATTGGCGGGCTTGGATTCTCGAGGACTATTGACGTGCCGTGAACTATTCCTTCCTTTCCGTCCACCGGCAACTCGGGAGACGAAATTGCGTGCAGAGAGAGTCTCCCTCTCTCTCTCTCTCTCTCTCTCTCTCTCACCCGGTAGAATATAGGAGGATTCTTTTTCCTGCTCCGCAGCTCACGAGTTCACGGAATTCCTCTGCAGTTTTAGTTCGTAACCTCCTCTTGGTCTCCCTCTCTCGTCCCTGTGTTTTCTACGAGCTCTATACAGAAACTATTCGAGGACTTTCGGTGACAATTCCGGGAGGCCAGTAGTAGTCGAATCGTCAAAGCTTGCGGACCCCGTGTAGGAACAAGAAAGCATGGACGTACTTTTCTATTTCCTTTAAGGTGGAGCGAGGGCACTGTCCATCGCAAAAATCGACAAAAGGGCGAGAGACAAAACAAACGAGAGGAGGATGAGAGAGAGAGAGAGAGAGAGAGAACGAGCAACCTTACCAAGCGCACAATTCCTGTACTGCTGCTGTACTGCTGAAGCTCGCAACTGCCTGTATAGGTATACCATTCCTACCATCGTTTGCTCTCTTTCTCCTTCGTTTGTACTTCTTTCCCTGTCGCTCGTCCCTTTCTCTCGCTCTCTTCTTCACTTTCTCGTTCCTTATCGAATCTAGTTGTCCACCTGCTGCGCGCAACCCCGTGTTCCACCGGGTAGAAAATTTGTAACGCGTACCCTGTTGCTGTAGTTTAAGCCGTTTCTGCTATTTTATCGCTTCCTCTTTTCCTCTTTTATCTCCCGCTCTCTTTCTCCTCCTTCATTTCGTTCTGCTTTCTCTTTCCTTCGCATTAGGGCTTGGATCGCGAATGTATATCCGCGGCACAGGAAAGTGTAGGTCGCGCGGCTGCGTTTTGTAGTCTTCTTATTTTGTCAAACTGCGCAGATCCGTGGCTCGAGATTTCGAAATCCCGCGCGGAGTTACGGCTCGGAAGTTTCGATGCATCCAAGACTTTCGAGGCTCTACCGGGGATAAATATTTCGAGCTGACTTTGTTTTGTGCTTTCGGCGATAGTGGAATAGTTTGCAGAAACGAAATTTCTGCTTTTTGTTTTGGATGCTGCTTTGTGTGACGTCAACTTTTCGTTCGATCCGTTCCTGGTAGTTGTGTTTTTTTTTAGATTCACTACATTTATATTTTTTGTAATTTATTTTATTTAATAATTCAACGTTATTGATATATTATTGTTACTTTTTCATTTTATTTTCAACGCAAATCTATTTTAATTCATATTTATATTGACTGTTTACACAATAGACACATATTTTATTATTTGTTTGCTCCACAAAATTCTATCACAAACTTGTGTGTATTTGCTTAAAATAACCTTTTGAAATAAATAATAAAATTATAAAAAGTACTGTTAAAGTCATTTTAAAGTAGAGATTTTCTATTATTGTCGTATAAACCAAAATTTAAACTTTTATTAGATTTTATAACCTGTTGAATATTAATTTGATGTACTGGACGAAATTAATTCCAGTAAAATAAACCAGATCTACATTTAGATTTTATTTCATTAACGAAGTATTAAATTTTGCAAATCTCGAAAACTACTATTTTATTGATAAATATTTAATGCATTATTTAATATATAACCACATAAATTAACATTTATTAATTTTCATATTTAATGAATGTTTTCAATATTGCAGACGTAGGTAACACGAGTGCAGTAAGTAGAATCAACATAATTCTTCATCTCTTCAATTATTTTAATTCAGATACCTTATTATTATTATTATTATTTTATTTACTTATTCAAATTATGGAGTTTATTTTCCTGCACTTTTTATGAAATGTGTCCCAGATCTAAATTCGATTGCAGAATTTGCCTAATTGTAAATTTTATGAAATCCGATCACAATATGGCGGATTTTTGTCAAGCAGTGCACCATACTGGATCCACCATTTTGAATTTTGCAAATCCGACAACGGATTCGTGTTTAGCGACTCCAAAAATCCATAAATTCGTAACCCTTACGACAAAGTTGTCCTGACTAGAAAATGTATGCCGCAAAGGGTTAAAGTATTGATAATATTGTTTGATAAAGTATTGATAAATTGAAAACAGGGTATAAAAGGATATTTATTATATAATCTAGGAACATATTAAATGAATCATTAAACATCGTATTCTCTAGTGTAATTCGGTCATAATTCGTCGAACTCGACATCTTGAGAGTGAGCCGGTCCGCCTATATGCTTCTCAGCTTCATTCCATCACCTCCTCTTCCTATCCGTATTCGTCTATCTTTTTTTCTGTTCTGCTTCTGTTGCTTCGTCACGGTGGCCCCCGAAGGCGCTTGCATCGCGGAATCGATTCGGCCCAGCGCGCAGCGTCACAGTGTATAAGCAGAATCCCCAGGAAAAATCCTTAAAGGAGTCGCGAACGAGCGAGCGGCAGGACACGATTGGTTAACCCGCGAGGCCGGCCGCAAGAGTCCTGCAGCGGGTGCTTTTCGCCAAAAAGGAGACGAAGAAGGAGACGAAGAAGAAGAAGGAGGAATGAGAGAAGGGACTGCGGAGGCGAAGCGTACATTCCGGTCAGACGGCACACTGATTCCTTGAAAAATTGCCAACAAGCCGAGGCCGGTGCACTTTCTTTCCTTCCCTCTCTCCTATTCCTCTTCCCCCCCCCCCC
>UELU01138013.1:0-25225 GCA_900490025.1 Megastigmus dorsalis | reverse complement strand
CCCCCCCCCCCTAACAAAAACATCGTTCAAAATTATTTAAAAAAAACATAATGCATATAAATTAAAAAAACTTTTTACAAATTTTTAAACGTGAATATGATTAACAAAAAAACAATTGTGTATAAATTAATGATTAATCAAAAACAATTGTGTATAAATTAACGATTATCAAAAACATCGTTCAAAATTATTTAAAAAAAACATTATGCATAGTATAATTCGAAAATCTTTTTACACATTTTGAAACGTAAATATATTTAACAAAAAAATTGGAAATCGGTATGTATATAAATATACAATAAATGTATATAGTGAAGTATTATAAGGATACATCACTAGGGCATTTCTACAATGTAGTGCAGAATTCATTAAGTAACGTGAAATATTGAATTTCTTATTTCACTCCCCCGGGGTGTAAAATTATATTTTACTCGCACAGTGATGAAAAACATCATTTTACTCCCGGAAACTGAGGAGTAAAAACGAATTTTACGCACACTGTTTAAAAAAAAATAGTATGCGCTACTCGGGAGGAAAATTGGCTATCCCAGACCTCGTATTTGCCAATTTACACGAGTATTAGTGTTTGTCAGTAGTAATATACCAATGATTACATTTATATAAGCTGTTTGTGTATTATTGATATATACATTTGGCAGATTTTGGTATCTTATGGGCAGCAGCCAATAAGCGCTGAAGTTATACGCGCATGCATGAGTAACTCTCTCGATCGCGTGCAAGATTTTACAAGTACAATATTAAGTTAATTTAATTATGCAAATATTAAATTTTAATTTAATTAAAACAAATATTAAATAGTCGTAGACCAATTTAGTAAGATATTTATTTTTAATAGTTTTTGTAACTTTCTTTTCCGGGAAAGAAACTTTTATTATACTGAAAAAATGTTGAAATCTTTCCTCCGTACCAGAACCACCAAACCGCATCACATTCTAATTTCCAAATGTTCGAATTATCTTCATTCGTACATATCAGCCACTAATAATTTTAGCGCTATAACGAGATAAAATTCTCTTATCGCCCATTTGAAAGTTGGACGGAATACTTTGTTAAACGTTAATAAAGTGCGCGCCGGATCGGTGGATGTTCGAAAACAGCAAAATTTATCATGTATATATAAAGGCCAAAAGTTTCTATCGGGCTTTGATTTAGTGGCTTTCGACGTGACTTAAAATTCTCTGCCTCTCTCTCTCTCCCGCTCCTCGTTGAAAAAGGTGTGCGCGCGAAGCTAGAGAGGAGTATAGCGAGAATTTCGAAAGGCACTTTCCTATCTCTACGCCGACCGAAAGAGCGGACCGCTTGATAAGAGTCTGCGCCGGAATTGGGAAGGAAACCTCTCCTCCCACATCACCCCAAGAGAACTTTACCCGTTGATCTCGAGGCGCGCACTTAATTGCGGCTTCGATAGTCTTTGCGATAGCGATTCCGACGCGAGTATGGATTTGGAAAAATGGGGTGACGTGCATAAGTAGCCGCTTTCTTGTGCATAAATTCGAGTCTACTTCACATTAATCTTGGGGGGAACAAGGCGTAATTTTTTTATCTTCTAAATTGCCAATTATACTACGAAAAATCGGTTGACATTTACTTTGATATATTGAATTATAAAGGTCATCCAAATCACCCGAATCTCAGTCAAATAATGAAATTGCAACGAAATCCTCGGAAAATGGTGTATAGCAACCACATAGAATCGCATATAATGCGTGAAAATTATGAGAGACTCCAGCTGCATACGCGACCAGCCGTGTCTCACTCGTTCTCTCCTTTCTCCTCCCAGCGATTTCACGTTTTTCCACGCGGTTTCCGTTTCGGCCGATAAATCGACGATTCGTGACGTATCAGAGTCACCCTTTCTCTCTCTCTCTCTCTCTCTCTTGGACGATTGGCCCGTCGAATGACTGATCCCTCTTTATCGGCGGAGGAAGGGGAGGATAGCGAGAGAGAAAAGGTAAGCGACATTCGCGTGACCGCTTTCGCGGATGGAAAATCGTCCGAGAAACGAGGGGAAGACGACGACGACGCACGCGGCTCCCTCCGTGGGAGAGAAAAAGAAGGACGCGACGAGATAATCGAGAAGTTTGAATACGAATTTCCCGACGGCAGCCACGGCGTACAAGCGCCCGCTCAACGGAAATATCCGTGAGATATTACTACCTCGTTTGTTTTAGAGCTTTCTACCTTCGATCGTTCGTTTTCCCTCTCTCTCTTTCTCTCTGGCGCGAGCTTTTTTTTGCAACCAACGCTTTTAGTATCTGTCTCATTCACTTTTATCACCATCATTCGCCCGGTGCGCTACTATCTTTCGTTGCTGCTGCTGCCTGTCTCCTTTTTTTTTTCGGCCAGAGAAGCTCTTTCCCTACCTTTTTTTCCTTTCGTCTTTTACTGTATACCCTTTTTGGCTAAGCGCGTAATTTATTTTTATACTTTTCTCTCTCGCTCGCTCTCGTCCTTCAGCGCGCGCTCGTCGATTGACAATTTTTTCGAGCGTGTTTGCGGCTGATGCCCCTCTCTCTCTCTTTTTTTGTTTCTCCACAGAAGAGAAATACCAAATTTATTTTGTTCTGCGAGATAGAATAATTGTTACTTGCAAATTGGGATTGGAATTTCGCGGGGTGTGAAAATACGTGGAATATTTGTTTTTTTTTTGCGTTTTGCGTTTGTGATAAATCAGGGTTTTCATAGTTAAGAAATTTTCGATTTGGCGATGATTGTAACGAGTATAGATTTTTGGTTTTGTTTGCACGAGAGCTTGGGTATGCTCTTGGTATATAGCTTGTGTAGTGGAAAAGCGCGTCTGACCGCATCCGACTGTGCTCTACTTCGATTTATGCTGCGGGGTATATTATAAAGCCACAAAATCCATGTCCCATGAGAATATCGAGTTTATATCTTTTGAATCTGCGCTGTATATTAATAAACGTAAATTTGGTCATAGCTTGCATAGATAATCTCATTTTAGGAATATTAATACTGTTTAGTAGTACAGTTTAGTAGTACCTTTTTTGCTGCTTTACTCATTATATCGCGTATATAGTTGATAAAATAACTTGCATAACTTTAAATTTCAATGCCTCATATTGCATTACGGAATATATTTGAAATATTATTAAACCGTGTTCTATATATATATAATGTATGTAGCCGCTGGCATTGCATTTTCAAATTTAGTGCAGAGAACTATAGGGTTAAAAAGTATAATTTCAAAATCACTTTATATTGGCTGGATTGCGAAGGTAGAACGGTATATTTGCTAGTTTTATATACACTTGTATAGTTTTGCAAATTTCACACAAACGCACAATCCAACTTGGAGAAAAAAAAGCGCTAACTTTGAATCCCACGTATATTTCCGTCGAGTGTTTCGTGGAACTGCAGTACGTGATACTAAAACTTCGAAGCTATATATATAGCCCACAAGTAAAAATTTCACTCAGATCCGAGTGGAAAAACCTGGGCTGGAATAAGCGAGAATATAGCCCTAATCGCGAGAGGGATTCGAGTCCGCGCGAACGAGGGGCAATCATTTACCACGAATCGCTCAACTCAACGATCTCGTCCCATCTCGTATTGTGTCTTTTTCCGGTATCTTCGCTCCTGGAGTCGTTCATTAGCCTCTCGATTTCGTCTATCGGGTGGGTGGGTGGCCCACCACCTTCTCCCTGTACAGTTATCTCTCGCGACATAAAACATGCGAGAGAGAGGAACGCTTTAAAATACGAGCTCTCTCGCAGGCGTATATAGAGGGGTGTATAGGTGAGCAACTTCCCTTTCCAGGGCCATTATTTCGAGATTTAGTGAAAACGCCCGTGCCGCCGCGGCTACGTACGCTCGCGCCGCTCACGTGTGTGTATCTGTGTGTGTGTGTGTGTGTGTGTGTGTGTGTGTGTGTGTGTGTGTGTGTGTGTGTATGCGTGTGATAGAAAGAGAAAGAAAGAGGGAAGAGAGGTCTTTACCTTCGTTACTTACAGCTTACGGCTTACTTACAGCTTTATGCTTTCGCGTAAAATCCTGCTCGCGCACCGCCGCCTTTTATTTCTTCCCTCCTCTCTCTCTCTCTCTCTCTCTCTCTCTCTCTCTCTCTCTCTCGCTCTCTCCCTTATCTCTCTTTCTTCTTTCCTCCCCACTTTTTACATTTTTTGCTGTTTAGTTCGTCCTCCTTTCCCCCTCCTCTCTCTCTCTCTCTTTCACCCCCTTCTAATTTCGAATTTCTTTCACTTTTCTTCGCTAATTGCCTTTTAAACTTTTAAGCGGCACTCGTAACTTCCTCTCACTGGCCCCAAAGCACAAAAACTATACGCCTCCCCTCCACCTCCTCTTTTTACTTCTCTTTCTAGTTTTGGCTTACCTTTGCAAATCGATGGATTAAACTTTTTATTTATCTTGAGACCCTTTAGGCTCCGTATCCTTTGATTTTGGATCCGCGCGCGTGTTTTTGTTGTGAATAAAGAAGGATGATGGAATTAAGTGTGTTACTTTCTGGGTAGTGGAGAACGAAAGAAGGAATTGATTTGTTATTTTCTTATGGATACTAATCGGCTGCCGAATATTCCGGACACGTTTATTCCTTGGGGAGTGGATTCTTTTATTCTGAATAATATATAAGGCTTTTGTATATTTAGAGAAACGAGAACATTCGGTGTATCTACAGACACATGTTTTATTTATTAGGTCAATAGCTTAATATACTGCATTCTATACATAGAGTATATCTATTGAAATCAATCTTTATGTTTACAATGGTAAAACAAATTAAAATACTACATCATATCACATAAATTTTTCGATTTACTAATTCCCCATATTCAATAAATTTTGTTGCATCTTTTATCGCATAAGAGGCAAGTTTTAAAAAGAACACGCAAAATTTCGAAAACTCATAATATATTCATTGTAATTATCCAAGTGTACCATAACTTGGCGTTTTGCTGCGGTTCTTATGCGTGAATAGTTTATAATTCAGGTACCAAGCACACATATTTCCACATTACCCCTTTTTTAATCTTGCAGTCTGGATAATAATGTAAATTTCAAACCGCAATTTAGCTTTAGTATTTTCATAAAACCGTAAGCAGCGCGATGATTCAGCCTCGTCGTAAAAGACAGAAAAAGCGCAGGATAGCAAACAACAGTTAAGAAATTTCATCACCGTCCTTTCCGATAAAAGTCCAAGGAAAAAAATTCTCATCGATCCGCAGAGTTTTCAAAATCAGGTACCTTAATAATTGGTAGAAGCAGCTTATCAATTTGAGTAAAAATGGTATACGCGATTAAACTATTTGCATTGCCGATCCTCAAGATTGTCGATAACAACTACGTAGTCCCATTAACCCAAATAAAAAGAAAACGAAACAAAAATGGAGCTTTCATCTAATTTGTTTGATTCCCACAAGAGATAAGGTTTAAGGATATTTCAAGGGTTTTGGGGGCCTTCGGTAAGCCGGGGAGAACCGTCTGGCATAAATAAATATCCGATTCAATTCAATTTTTATATCATATTCTGCTCTTCTCTTATCTCCGAAAAGCTCTCTATATCTCACTTTCTGCAGCAGCAGCAGCAGCAGCGCGCGTCAGAATCGAGGAAACCCAGTATAGTGCCCCGTACATATACCCCTCTCCCCCATACTTTATACATATATAATAAAATACATGCATAGAGATTGCACGGGGAGGCCGAGAGACGCAGACTCCCGTACCCTCTCTCTCTCTCTCTCTCTCTCTCTCTCTCTCTCTCTCTCTGAATTTACATGAGGATTCTAACTCTGTACCAATACACGTACACGTGCGCCGTGTGCTCGCTCCCATACACATATACATGCGTGCCGATGTATATTGGACACACACAGTGGAAACGGGCTGGAGCGGCTGAAACACCAGAGGCGCGCGCAGACATTATAGCGTTTAACGTGTAGCTAAAAGTGCAGTTATACACGCTTACACGGACGCGGTGCACTTGTACAATGCGAAAGAATAGATTTTCGTAGTATGGCCGTTAAGCTCCCCCGGGGTGGAACGGGTATAAGGCGAAGCCCGAAGCTTTCCGCAGACACTATGGCGCACTATTAAATATTAGCGAGGATACAAGCTTTTCTCTCTGTCTACGCGCCACTCGTGCGCATGGATATATATATATAAATATATATGTATATATATTTGGGTGCGTACACCGTCGATCTGCAAACTTCTCTCTCTCAGGGGGGAGTAAAGTAGAGCCGCGAGCTATTCTAATGAAATCTTTTCTCTTGGGCGGAAAGGGGTGGTCGAGGAAATTTCCGAGCGAGTTTATTGCCATAAAGCGAATAGCGGATCCTCTCTCTGAATCTCTCTGCTCGGCCGAGATTCGTTTTGTTCGTAATTGAGTTTTGCTTAATTTTAAGCCGTGCGCTGCCTCGCAGATCCTGTTGTTCGGGCGGGCGCACGCGTGGATATTCAGTGGGCCAAGACGCGGTCGAGTCTTTACGCTGCGAGGGCAATAAATATTGCGCGCGTGGTCTTGTTGGGATTCGCCAGGGTTCGATTAAAGCATATTCTAGCGATGTATTTATTCGTGTGGTATTTTAAGTGGTATGTTTGTAGGAACGGAGTTTTCGAACTTTATCAATATTGTAGGTGAAGAAATGAAATTGCTTGTTTTGGTTGACTGGCCAGGACATCTTGACCTTTATCAGCGAATAATAAAAAATCCAATACTAACAAGAATAATATCATTGAATTCGAAATTAAATTTTCCATATTTTATATTATAGTTAAGATCGCATCATGACCCACATCTCTCGGTCACCAGGCAATATAAGGAAACGAAATAAAATGAGCCAAAAAGCATTCGATCTTCTTTCCGACTATTTATTTACCTCCACTATGTATAGATGCAAAAGCAATGACTTTAATTGAATCCTTGGCTTATGACGCATAAGTCTTGTCTCGCGACTCGTTCGCTGCATTTATGAGACACACAACAGGCATTTTGCGTGATTATACGTCGACGACAATATGAAGAGAGAAATCTTTCTAAGAGGTTCGTTATGTATCAAGTCTTTGCAGTTGTTTTCTCCGCTTCTGGTACTGTTAAATCTTAATGGACGGTTCAGAATTGTATTACTGGTCTCACATAATTGAAAACTCGGTTCGCTTCAAGTTTTCAGGGGAATTTTATTGTTCGCGATTCTGCGCATGTAGAACAATTTCACGCGATCGCGAAATAAGTTTCGCAATAGAACGTTCCATTATTCAGGCTTATTGAATGAGATGAAATCCTCTGAAACGAGATGATTAGAAAGGCTAGATTATTCCTTTTTCTGGTTATATTTATACAGACGAATCCAGTCGACGTGAAACAATTATGCCAGCTAAAAGCAGTCATTCTCAAACGAAAATAAAGCTATACTATAGCGACCTCGTGCGGAATGCATTAAATTTTAAATGCAACCCGCGCATCCTTTATTTCAGCGTAGAACGTAATTTACAATGGCCGAAGAGTGGAAGAGCAAAATAAAACCACCTGCCGTATGGAAAATTCCACTCGGAGTAATAGCTCGGCCTTTTTTCTTATTCAAAGTCGTAGAATTTCGTTGGGCGCCACTTTGCTTGGCCGATTTAGCAAGCTGTCTATCGGATTTATTCGACGATTGTGCCATCCGTGAGCTCTAGATGCATCGGTTCCATCGAACCTCCCTGCACATATATCAGTTCGTAACTCCGAGGTGTCACGTGGATTCGATTCGCAATAGCTAAGCCGATAAAGCACATCTAATTAAGGACCTTTTACAATCACGCAAAACGTTTTAAATAAATTGTCGAGTACTATGGCGTCGATTAAAACAAATGAGGATTTGCGAGCGAGAGTAGAAAAAGGGATCATTTTCAATTAGTAATACTTGTAATACGAAAATTTAAATGTCTACTCTTTTGAATTACTCGTAATAAAATAGTAACAAATACTTACTACTTCTGATTTTTTAGTACCCAATTGTTATTACATGTGTACCATTAAGCGGCAAAATAATCATCTTTAACTTTCAACATATTATTTTTTGGTAATACAGGAAGTTGTCGATTATTATGCATCTGCTGAAACTCGGAATTCTGTGATTATAAATTAAAAATTTATTCATTGCATTTATCACGTAAACTTTAGACAAGAACCACAATAATTGCATTCCCAGATCTAGTTTGAATAAATTTCCCTCGTGCCGATGATAAACAAAATTTCTTCGAATCTCTATCTAAAATCTAGCATTATCTAAAATTCAGATGAATCCCTTTGCCGCAACATACACCAACTTTACCCGCAAAATTCGAATCGCACTAATTTCCGTTTCTACTCTAAAGTTTCTCTAGAACCCACCTACCACATATACACAGGCAAAAGTGATTCTAATAATTTTATTCATACGACAGCGTGTGAAAATCTTAACGCGTTATACGCGTACACAGCATCTCTCCACACAACACAACGATGGCGAGGTCACTGCAGCTCTTGTCCTGTTTAATTTGCTTCCTTATATACCTGACCTATAACGCAAAGTCGCTTAACGCATCGCTACGTCCGCCTCTCATACCGGATCGCACTTACCGAACGGATGCTGCACTCGCGATGAATGCAAGACCCACCAGCGTTGGGCGCTTATATAGAAATGGAAAATAGCGGAAAGACGCTTGCGCGCATGGATATGGTGTAGCGCCGCGGCGAGTAAGAGAAGGTAAGAGGAAGGGAGGACGTGAGAGAGATGGATAGATTTGACCTGAGAATTTCGTGAGGGCCAGGAGAATGGAGGGAATCTTTGCGAGGTTTGGACAGGTCTGGAAAATGAAGGACTGAGGAGAAACTTGGTGAGATTTACTCGCTGTACGCGATGATCGTACCTTTGTATAAGATAACTCTCTTCGCTTATATGCTTTTGTATTCATGTGTGGGTCTATTTGATAGTTTTAATACTTGTGATGTGACATTCGTAAATGGCAAATTGTGAAATCCAGCTCACAATCCTAACTAAGCCATTTGTGGTATAATCAAAGAATCTCAAGTTCTAGCAACTTTTCGTTACTACTGTAGTTTCCATTTCTGTTTGCCTCGTCATCACTTCTCCACCTCGAATCTTAAATAGAACCTCTGCCAAGTACATTTTCTTAGACGTCCAGCCTTTAAATAAACATTTGAGTAAGCATTACCCGGCAAAAACTGCATTACGAATCCCATCATCCATGTCCACAAAACTCCAGCGATGCATTGAACTGCTTTGCCTGCAAACATCCCAAGCCGCTACTTATAGGTAGAGAAAACCGTTCGGTGAATTGAAGAGCTCGCGGGAAAAGACACGAAGCGAGTAAGCGAAAGGGAGAGGGTGCAGTAGGAGAGAATAAGAAAAAGCGCTCGAGAAATTGGAGCAACGGCTGGGGCCGTTCATACTAAAGACGGTGCGCCATCGCATCCGAAGGGTCGGACGCAGGAGTTCCGGGAAGCTTGCGCCAAATGGGAAAATTTAGATATTTACTGCAGCTGTCGCTGCTACTGGTACTTGTTCTGCTGCTGCTCCTGCCGCCGCTGCTACTTCCTTACTAGAATGAGAGAAGATGTCAAAGGAGACGCTCCGCGCGTCTCTTCGCGAATGTAAAGAGGTGGGAGCGCGCGCGCACGGAATCTCGGTGCAAAGGAATTCATCCACGCTATACCTCCTTCCTCGTATCCAGAATGTACGCCTAGATCCTTTGTCGCTTCTTAAGCGAGGATTCTCAAGCCATAGTTGCGTAATATGCGAAAATCTGGATCACAGGCTTTGGATACTCGGAAAAATGAAATTTTTCGCGTCATTCGGCTGCAGTACTATAGAGAGACAGAGAGAGAGAGAGAGAGAGAGAGTATATGTTGCAGGTATTATATGTCCAAGGTATAGATTTTTCGCGCATCGTTATAGCGATGAGTTGTTGCTGCAGCTGCTTCTTTGTTCAGACACCTCGAGTGTCTGGTACATAATGTTGCGCGCGCTTTCTATGCTAATCGCGTTAATTAAAATGCATATTTTAATAGGGGAGCTGCAATACTGCGCTACAGCGGTACCTTTAAATTGGTACGTGTAGTAATATAGCGAGTGAAAAATTCGAAAAATTTAACTCGAAAATTTGTTGTGTCTTAATAAAGTGAGGTTCTGGTTTTAACTTTGTAGCGAATATTGTAATCAAAGAAATTCTCTAGCTTGTTTTACTTAAAGTTAAAATGTTACTTGGAAGTAATGATGCCACAGACTCTAAATTGATCTTTCGTTGTGCACAAACTGAAAATATCTTCAATCCCAAGAAAATATAATTTCTCTAGCAGTCTAGAACAAAATAATCCAATCTTTACAATCGTTTCTTACAATATCAATAAATACTGTTTTAATATTCAGAACTTGCAATATATTTCTGTACTTTGCAATAGTCACGTGCCGACTTGCACTAACAAAGAAATCCATCTTACAGTACAGTTACGAACTTCACTTAGAATACCATTACCGATAACGTCTTCGCCCAACAAAACTTCAATTCCTCGTCCTTCCTCCCGATGCACCTCGGTAAAGAGGCGTTCGCTCTTAATTATTTTCCCTCCAAGCCTTTCTTTTAAGGATCGCCTTTCTTCGGGTTTTAAGCACGTGGCACTAAAGCTTGACGTTCGACTATTGAATTAACACATCCTCAGTGGAGGTAAAAGCCAAAAGAGGAACAAGCGGCTTTCGCATTACCTTTTAATGAATACGGGGGGCTTTGTCGTGGGAGGAGGTGAGAGGGAATTACGTACGGCCAAACCTTACACCCCCCTCCCTGTAAAGGCAGCAGCAAGTACAGCGCGTGGGAGAAAGAGGGAGGCAAGCAACGTTGTCATAACTATAAAGAGAAGGAAATAAAGCTGAGCTCCTGAAACAATGCGCTATCATCTCGATTGTAATTTCGCAACGCTCGGGTAATTTCGTTCGCCGGTACCGCTGCGCCGCGCCACAGTGCCGCCTTTTTACTTTTAGCGCTGCTCCAGTCCCTACCCGACTCTCGCTGGAAAAAGGATTTGCGGATAGCTATCCCTCCTTCCCTACCCAGCTCTCGAGATCTCGCGCGTCTCTGCGACGTTATGTATCGCTTTGCCAGCCACTTTTTCTTTTTCTTCTTGTTCGCGGCCCAGTATTTTCTCTCTCTCTTTCTCTCTCTCTCTCTCTCTCTCTCTCTCTCTCTCTCGGGTCGGTTCTCGGTTTCATCTCTGGCGGTTATTTTTCTTGATTTCAGGACCGCGCGAATGCTCCCGCCATCCCTAGCCGTGAAAAAGGTGTCTAATAAGTTTATGCTAATTTATCTAGTCTGATAAGGGGAAACGTGCAGCGGGCAAAACTTTTGCCGCTGCATTTAGGCCGGTGGGACGCGCTACTGACTTTTTGTTCGCGAGGCAAAAAAGGGCATAGAGCCCACGGTATAAACGTTATCTCGGGGCTCATAACTTAGGCGGCGTTATTAGGATCGCGCGAAAAAGAATAAACAATTCCTTTCGGATATAATGCAATTTTGGGATTTTTAACAGGTAGCCAGGTCGGTCTTGTATTTTATTTGATGTTATAGATCGCTAGCTAGCTAGTAATTTTCCATCCTACGAAACTACGTTCTATCCTCTGCTAAAAACCTTTTCCATTCGATTCGATCTTATTTCTATATACCGAACCGTATTTTCTTAGCGTATAGCTATGAAAAAGTAACTTTTCCGAAAGTCAATTTGAAACGCTAAAATTTCTGTCCCAATTGAACGATTCGAGGTATTCAGTAGCCCAGCAGCTTCAAGCTCTCTCGCACACGTCCGTTCGGAATGTCTCGGAGACGCGTACGACTCCTCTAGCTGATACTTCAGTTACGTGGAGGTGGGCATATCGTGAGAAGGCGCGCACGCGGACTTTCATTCCTTGCGAGCCTTGGCGTGCGGGCGCGTAGTGCAAGCGCAGCCTCCTCCGTAGCTCCGGTAAATTGAGTTTAGAAGACACACGAGTGTTGCCGCGAAAGAAACAAAGGGCGAGATCGTGCCCGCCATCAGCGCTCCCTCCCCTCCCCCTACCCTTCCCCCCCAACCCTGGAACTTTCCACGACTTCCGGCTCTCTTGGTGGTGCGGCCGTCCGTTGAGGTCGTACATCGCACCGTGAGATCTCTCCGCTAGTGTAGGGTAAAGAGGGGTGGGAAAAGATAAATCGTTATGGTGAGAGCGTACAGATGTTGCAGTGAACCGTGGACGAGGATTTGATTTGGGCCTTTTGTTCAGTTTGTTTTCGCTGGAGGACGCTCGGATTTGGAGCAGCCAAACTTTATTAGAAGCATTAGGCATCGCGGAAAGGTAACGGCGAGGTATTCATTGTATGATGGTTTTGATTCTTTGATGTGAAGAATGGATTCGCAGAACATTAACTATTGAAAATAGGAAATCTACATTGATTTTAATTATTAGTCAAGAAGTAGAATCAATAGACCATAATAAATGGCGCTTATTTTATGGATGTACTCTAATCATTTAAGTAACAGTGAAATATATTTAAAAACAGTGGAAAATCCGTACATATGAATAAGAGTAGGTTTAGGAAGTTGAAAAAACAAAGTAAGTTGAGGGAGAGAGAGAGCAAAGGGACGAGGCGCGAGAAAAGAAGCAGATGGAGGAGTTAAGCCGCGCGGAATCGTGAGAATAGATATAATTCTTTTCTCCTCGGTTCGAAGCTATAGATCGTCCCGAGCTCGGGAATCTCGGTATCGCATCGACACTTTACGTTTCTCTCTCTCTCTCTCTCTCTCCTGTCTCGTAAGCGAGAGAGAAGCGAAATGCAGCCGTGAAAGTCACGTCGAAAATGGAACGCAGTGACCTGACAATCCTCGCCTTGTATCTGCAATACTCTCCGCGCACGTATGACCTTTATCGTTGTTTCCCTCTCTCTCTCTCCCATGCCCTACGAGTATATGCGTCCGAGTTTCTATATGTTTGTGTGCGTTACTGCTTAATCGCACCATTGAACCTGTTTCTATACGGCCTTTTTTCGAATTTTTTATGCGAGAGAGTGAGAGAGTTTTGCAGTGTGGGGACACACTCAAGTGTGCTGCGCACCACTTTGTATTTAAATGGCGGTATTTGGTTGAATTAAT
This sequence comes from Megastigmus dorsalis, assembly GCA_900490025.1. NCBI lineage: Eukaryota > Metazoa > Arthropoda > Insecta > Hymenoptera > Megastigmidae > Megastigmus > Megastigmus dorsalis. The sequence goes on along the minus strand of UELU01138013.1, from coordinate 12,078 downwards.
TTATTGAGCATCTCTGCGCTGGCTGGATTTCGAGCACCTTCTGGTATTAGCGAATATTTAAATGCATTGAAGGGGTTGGGTTATTGGGGGGAGGGGGGGGGGCACTGGTAGCGCCGCTGTTTTGAATTTATCCTCTCGATCCGGTGCAATGAGCGGTGAAATGTAATACGTGGATAATCAATTTTCACTGCCGCTTTGTTTATTGGGTACGAATCTTTGTATGGAAAATTGGATTTTTTCTTTTTTATTGGCCATTTGACTTTTTGGCTAGTTTGGTCTAGAGAGTTGGTAAAGTAGACTACCGACGGCATACAGCCGATTCCTTCTAAACGTAACCGTATGAAACTATAGTAAGGTAAAATACCCGATAGTTGGATAACATAAACAATCAGACCAATAATTCGACACAATCACGTATACTACAAAAAAACTTTTTAAACATAATAAATTCATAGAATAAAAATAATCAGGTTTTTTTTTAAAATACTCATTGTTCGAATGTGACGATTCATTTTATAATTGAAATTGAAAATAAAAATAAAAAAATTAATAAAAAATACTCTTTAAGCCCTACCAGGTGTAGTACTATTTCCTTTACTTCTCGGCATTGTTTTTCGGCATTTAATATAGAATTTCAGTTTTTGTAATGAAAATTATTTTGTTTGAGTTATTTGCAGACATTTTAAATAAATTCATGAAAAACGTTCTCTGATGACTAAGTTTGAAATTTTTCCGCCCAATTTAACATCTTTGTTTTGGCCGCGTACACGTTATGTTGAACACTACTTATTGGTAGCGCTAAGTCATGATGGTACTGCTTTTGAACACTAGATTTTTCAAGGCTATTAGATTTTCTTGTCAAGAAATAGTGGATAGAAACGGAGAAGTTTATTCTTATCAGTGAAAAATTGAATAGTTTGCAATAAACAGTGCATTTCCTTTCAAAGAAAATTTGCGGATAAATGTTATAAACTTAAAAATTGTAAGTTACGTTTTTACAGGGAATAAGTTTGGCACAAAAAATAAGAAGGAAAGTAAAGCCTCTGAAGGTTCATCAGCATATCATATTGATGACTTGAATGAAAATCTACAGAAAAGAGAGAATAAGAATATTCGAAAAGAACGTCGCGATTTCGAAGTATAAATATTTGTTTTACACGTTTTTTTTTACGACGGCTGAAAAATGAATTTTATGATTTATTGATTTTCTTTTTAGAAAACTCGAAGCTAGTCAAAGAGATGGATTGGACAAATAATACAAGTTCAAAAATATTGAAGTGCATGAAAATATTGCTGAAAATACTAATAGGATTACAGAAGCAAATAAGAAATTGTTAAGAAGTACGGAATATTGCACAGAATGTGATGGAACGGACAAATTATGCAATTTCAAAAATATTGAAGTGCATGAATTATAAACTAAAGATGAAGTACAAATGTTTACTATCTATGTCAAGGAAGTTTAACAAATCATATCAAATTTTGTGGCGAATAGAGATAGATATCACGTAAATATTGTCCATATTAGGGAAAGATCGATATTTGCTTGAAGTAGAATATGAAAATGGTGAATCCGGAGACAATCAGACGAGTAAAAACTAGAATGTACCTAACAAAGAACTCAAACGATGTAATGCTTGCGGAAAGAAGTTTCTAGATCAAGGGAGTTTGACAAATCATGTCAAAATTTGTGGAAAAAAGGACAAATCTTTTCAGAGAAAAATTTTTCACACGGATTGATAAAGACGTTCCAAACTTGGCTTGTTCAGTTTATCTACTCTTGAGATACGTTTTGGAAATTTAAATTCGTAAATGTAATGTGAATCTTTTGATGAAATCAAAAGTTGCATATGTATGACTATTGCTAGACAATTATTCAAAATAAGGAAAAAATTTATCGATCAAATTTTGATAAAATTTTAGACTCATATTTTTTTCTCTGTAAGGTGGGACTACTTAAGACATATATTCATTTCGTAGTGTACTAGACAAATCCTACGAAATGAGTATACGAAATGAGAGTAAAATCTTCGATGTAAGAAAGTTGTACAAAGAAACGATCCATCGATCGAGCCGGCTGAGAGCAACTCACGCCGCATTTTCGAATTTTGTGAACATGCGTAAGATCAATTAGATTAATTACAATAAAGACATATTGTACATAAGTCATGCGCCAGAAAACAATCCCAATGGAGAGTTGTTACAATGAAATAAAAAATTCAAATGAAAATGAAAGTTGCGTTTCGCCCACGGCTATACCTGTTGAGCTCATCGGTAAGATGACAAGTCGCTATATCTTAGATGCAAAATTGTAAGCCGGTTTCAGGTTGCTATATAGAGAAAAACGATAAAATTATCAGTGGAAGTCGAAAGTTCGACTTATTGAAAATAAGGAAAGAATTTATCGATCATAATCCAGCAAAAACTTGATAGTATTTTAGACTTATATTCTATTCTGTACAAGGTAAATTTTAAATTAGTATAATATCACGGATACAAAAAATCATATTGGGGTGATTGAAAATGTATTTGAAGAACATGCCGCGGTAACTCGGGACTGAACGTAATTTTCATTTACATTTTATTAATTTATATAATAACATTTATAATTGTATTCTTCTTACAGTTCACTTATAAAAGCGGTTATGAGTATAAATTTCTTTGGCTCGAGGAGATCCAGAGAATGAAAGGTGTATTTTTACATTAATGAAACATTATTCTAGAGTAATAAATAAATCACTCGATATTCAAAAATAAAGCTTTCCCTTATTTTTTGCTAATTATCTTAAAATTTCGGACAAGGGATGAAAATTTTGACTTGTAATATTTGAAGGATCCCGCAATCTAAAAGGATCTTTTTTTTTATCCATGATTTACTTTTATTTGTGAAATTTTGTGTTTACTGTCAGTTTACAGCCTCCTTTGATCTTTAATTACGATAATGTATTCTTTAAAGGAATGCGGTTGTGACCTGATTCAAATTCTAGATTGTACATAATTAGCTAGTAATCCTTATAATTAATACCAAAGATTATCTTTTATCGGTAACACAAAACTGTAATTAAGAGTAGATGGTTATTGTTGGTGTAAGGTGACTTAAATATATTTTCCTTTTTAAAAAATTTAGATTCGTTATACGCTGAAATGTAAGTTATGATTTTAATGCAATATAACTGAAAATTGGTAATGGCTTTCCGTTGTCGAGTAACTCATTATTTTGAACAGAAATTGGTGTAATGGGTTTCTGTTGTTGAGTAGCTCATTAATTTGAATATTGCTGAAGTAGAATATGTATATAAAATGGACATCAAAGAAAATCAATTCTTCTGAATTTACTTCTCTATTGAACGTAAACCTTTTAAGTATAATATATAATGAGTGGAGTAAAGCGTTTTATTTCATGATGCACAATACCGTACACTTTAAATATTCCTTGACAAGCCTAGAGAGTGTATTTTATACACCTTAAGATATATATATATATGTATACAAACTAAAAATGATAGCATTCTATTAAAGACTTCGACTCTTTTCTACCAAACAACCTTTGACTCTCTTATTTACGTATTTGAAAATCGCTTTCTTAATGGCTCCGCGATGCAGCTGTTTCGCTGCAAACTCATCCTCCTAAGCAAAATCGAAAATAATGAGTCTCCCAACCCTTAAAATGGATCGCACAAAAACTCTTGCGATGCACTTACTCCAACGAAAAATAATTTCTCTGTGCCAAAAAAAAGGAAAGGGAATGATGGATCTCTCGTTTCTCTCTCGCAAAGCGTCTCCAGACTCTCGTTACTCGGAGAAGAGAATCTGCCCTGAGGCGTCATTTATCCGTGGCAAAGATTCCTCTTTCAAAAGTGCTCCAATCCTTTCTCGAATTTCTCTCTTTCACGTGCACGTACACACGTGCCACGCACACATATATATTTTGAGACACTTCTTTGCGACGACTTTGTCAGGGATTGGTTTACAATAGTAGACGTAGTTCCTACCTTTAACAAGCGACGAGTTTTGCTTAAGCCCACAGTGCGATTTTCCAGAAATCTCCAGCTTTTGAGGGATGAGAAGCGCTAGTATTTACAAAGAAGGTTCTTTGATTCACGGGGGCTAGGGTGTTACGGTGAGTGTGGAGCGCTTTGCAGCTCGCGATTTTATTATTGTCGACCTAGATTTTGATTTAATGCTCAGTAGGAGGTTAGAACATTTATTGATAATGTTTCTTCTATAATTTAGCTCCTTATTTCTAAGTGCGATTAAATATCTACAATTTCTAGTTTTAGACCTAATTCAATCTGTTTTAATACGTCGCACAACGCGATATTATACTTATAACGCGCAATTACCGAAATACCCAAGCAAATGTCGAATTATCTACCGACGGTCCCCCAATCTCCCGAACCGCAGATCTTTATCCCATGAAGATGCAATTTATTAGTAGCTGCATCAAGCGGTTCACCAAATGGCACATCCTTACCAATCCCGCGGTAAAATAAGAGAAAAGGTGGATGGCGAAGGGGAGGAAGAAGGAAAAAGCCCCAAAACAAATAGTCGTAATTTGCACTTGGCTGGGATCGCTTAAGCAAGCCATCTATTTCTCCTTAAGCTCCAACAAGACTCAAAGGTCGATGAAAGGGAATAGCGTACTCGGCACTGCTGCTGCTGCTACCGCTACTATTGCCGTCGTCTGCAACCCCTTGGCTTTCTTCCCTACCTATAGCGGTCCTTGCCCGAGAGAGACGCAGCCTCGAGATGCACGACTATATAGCGGTGCTCAGTGTAAACGCAGCCGTATGGTTTGTCATTGCATCATTAGTCTCTCTCTGCGACACTGCCAGACAGACCCTTCGTGCACTTGTACATTCGCATGAGGTGTATATAGAGGAGTTTGCAGATTATTGTTGCAAGTCGAGAATGAAAAGCACTGGAAACCACGAAATAGTTGTTGATTGCAACTGTATAATAAATGTTAAATAATTGGCCGTGTCCTATCTCCTATTTTTATCATCTGCTTTCATAGTCATTTAGACAACATTGCTTATAATTGCTTGGAAATTTTTTTGGTCAAGCACAAATATTAAAATCAAATTATTAAAACTACTTTTGAAAAAGTATACTTTTCTAATCTTTCATCAAGAAAACTCAGAAATTTTTTATTGTTCGTTATTTCGCAATTTTATAAAAATGTAACCATCTTTAATTTTCCATCTGTCAACACATCGTGGATAATATCCCATAGAAATACATTCAGTCTTAAGTACACACTTATATGCATACGCATAAGCGTAGTCGAGAATCGTCCTTGCCTTTTGTGACCCGAAGAATGTGTCTGCGTATTAGCTTAGGGGTTCTTTATGCCTCGTGCGTATAAGTATGTATGTATAAGTGATCGTTTCTGTTTCTCTCCAGCTTCAGCGTCGAGGGGTGTAAGGGTAGGAGTGTTGGAGTTTGTCGTATCTGGACTCGGACAGTTTTCACAGGGATTCACTATTTGACTCTCTCTCTCTCTCTCTCTCTCTTTCTCTCTCCTTCCTCTCACCCTCCCCTGAACAAGGCAGAGCTTATCAGGGAGGCAAGCGAGTCTCGGTAATTCATCCTGCGGTTCGTTCCTATGTTTATCCTGTGGTCTGCCCTTCTCTCGAAGTCTGTATAGGGGGGGAGAAAGAGAAAGAGAGGGAGAGAAGACACACTCTGGACAAGATACTCAGCAATAACACTGATGATGGCTTTATTTTACTGGTGGGTGTGTATTGCTTGGTGCTAGACGAAATTTTCTTTTGTCGCTCATGGCTTGTGTTTTTCTTTCGTCCTTTGAGAGATACTTTTTTTCATCTTATTTGACGGGTGCCACGATGCCAATATTTGAATGACGATGTGATGATTTTTTGACTTAATATTAAAAGCCAAGAAATTCGTTAAAATTTCATATCGTTTTTTATTCTTCTTTGTTATTGACTTAAGTAAAATTGTTATTATTCTCCAATATTTCGATTCACCAAAGAAAAAAAAAGAATAAATGTCGATTAAATAGATAGTTTGTGCCACCCACCATGAAAAACTGTATATGCAACCCCTTTTTATTCGCAATGAAAAACGATGTAAGAATTGAATTTTCAATCTTGTATCTTGTTTAAATTAAAAAAAACACATACAATTTCACATTTTATCTTATTACCGCTAAAAGTTAAAATACATTTAGAAACTTCCCAATAACGTAGGAGCCGGATAAACGTAGTACGAAATCGTACTCTGACAAAGCATATCGCTCCTCTTGGACTCGAATCTACAATGTACTGCGAAGGCCTTTTCTCTCTCTCTGTCTCTCTTGCTCTCTCCGTGTTCATTAAGCGCGCTAAGCAATTGAAGGCATTCGCAGTGCCAGTAGACTCGCTGCAATACTTCGATAAGTAATCGTCGCTAAACGAAATTTCAGCTTCCACGCAGCAGCAGCAGCAGCAGCAGCAGCCAGCGGTTGTAAATAGTTGGAACAAGTGAGGATGGTACATGTATATATAACCGGGTTACGGTACGTTGAAGCTTTAACAGCCGCAGCTCGCCGTTATGTTATACGCGCTGGTACGTTATGATAGTCGTAACTGTAACTGTCGAGAATTTCCTCCTTTTAGAGGGTGTGTATATATATATATATATATATATACATATATATAAATGTGAGTGTGTGTGTGTGTGTATAGAGAGGGTGCACAGAGAGAGAGAGAGAAAGAGAACGAGAGAGAGAGAGCGAGCGCAGGGCGAGAGAAGAGCGCGTTCGTTGTGTGTGTATAGCCAGCGTCTGTTATTACTTCTTGCGAGAGCTTTGGCCTTCCGCGAAGACGGAGGCCGAGGGCGAGCTTGCAGGGAGTCTCTCTCTTTCACTATGGGCGAGCGAGTGAGTGAGAGAGAGAGAAAAAAGAGTTCGCTAAAAGCCCAAGATCGTATCGCATATATTTGCTTGATAAAATCGCTAGCTCTCTTTCCTATTTTCCGAGGGTCACTTCAATTTTCCTCTTCTACCCCTCCCCCGTACCGAGCAAATCTTGCGATTGCGCGCGCGAGCCGAGGTAATAGAAAAAAACGCATCTCGAGCGCTGCGGAAAATCATCTTCCTTGGCCTCGCTATCGTTCGGATTCTCTCGCGAAATGCTTCAATTTTATGATTCTGGAGGTAGACGAAACGAGGATCCCTGGGTAAAGTAAGTTTTAGTTTTTTTCCCTCTTTCAATCTTCAGCAATTAAGTCGAGAGAATTTTCCTTTCTGAATGATACCATCGCCTCCAGCAGCAATTGGACGGACGTAAGAAGATCGCTTGATTTGTGTGGATGGAAATCTGAGGTAGAAGCTTGTTTGACTTGAATTATAATAATATGAATTGATATAAACTTACATATGCTACCAGGATTCTTTAAATTGTTCTCGACGATGTGTTTTGGGCCTTTATATTATTTTCCTCCTAATCATTGGGATGCATATTCATTTATATTTTTCTTTATGTTCCAGGTGAGTTCTAAAAATGAGATCTTTTGTTACGTAAGTACAAAACATGTAGATATTTATCTGAATATTTTACTAAAAATTCTGCGAAGGTAATAAGCTTATTAATGATTTGCTTACTACACCTTAAAAGTATTTCGTGAAAAGTATAAGTGACTCGCACAGTTTTCTATACTTACCGTATAGAGTAACCCGTTCTCGTTCTCTTCTACTCCGTTAAGCGTTGGTAAAGCTCTCGAAAACTGCGAAAAAGGATCCATCCACAACAGCTAAAAAGAGTGCAAGATGTATTCACGTTGCACACGTCTGGTCTCGTCACCCCCACAAACGCACATCTGCGTACACAAAAGAGAAGAGACATATACATCCCTCGCATTCTGAAAATTGTGCTAACGCACTTTTCGTCACTCGCACACCCAGCGTAGAAACGGAGACGCGCGGACAAACAAAGCGCATGACAACGCGTTCCTCGTGAAACGCTCGCCTTATTACCAAGCCTAGATTTTCTCTCCCCTTCAGCACACACCCACACGTGCGTTTATGTACATAAGCTAACGCACAAACGCAAAGGCGAAATCCTTAAAGTGTCCAGTATGCGAGAGAAGATTGCGAATGACGCTCTTGACACATAGGTACACGTACACGAGCGGGTAGGGGGAGGAGGGGGGTGCACGCAAGCCAAATGCTAGGTGAGGAGCTTGAAGCTCGGCCCCATTAGCGTAGCGACCTGCAACAAGCCTTGCCAAAGCGTAGAGCATGTTTGTTGCTCGCTACACACGCGTGTGCGTGTGCGTGCGTGTGTGTGTGGGTGTGTGTGTGTGTGTCGGGTAAGTGTTTGAAAAGCACGGATTCACGGCAGATACTCGGCAGGCAGCGAATTGAAGTTTCCACCAGTAGAGCGCAGTCTGCTTTTAACGTAACTTATTCTAAATAACTGCACTGCGAGAACATGCATATACACAAACTTGACTGCCGCTCAAGTGCGCATTCTTTATTCCTTTGCTTGGGGGGTAGTAGCTCTTGGTGGTTTTGTCGAGCGAACGCTTGCGCGCGCCCGTTTCGCCGCTTTCTCTCTGCGGCGCAGCGTCTATGAATTATGCGCGAATTCGTATACATCTCGAAAAGGAGGCGAAGAAGTGTGCGCGGGAGCTTGCGTTTCGGTGATTAAGTTTCTTGTGCCGGGAACTTTTACGGTAGGTGGTTTTGAAAACGTATTGCTGGGGTTGGGTTTGGCTGCGTTCAAATGTTTCGGTGTTTTTGGGAAGATGTTTGGATTTCTTCTTTCGACGAACAACGACTGTTTGGATTGTCTTGTTTTGGGTCGAGATTGAACAAGTTACCTTGGATTCTTACTCGCAATGCAGTAAGAAACGCGCTAAACAATTCAATTCGATGATGTATATGATTCAAGAATATATAAGTAAAATTTACTTAAATTTCGAGCTGAATACGTTAAGCAGGATTTACTTGACAGTTAAAGAGAATCTACCAAACTAGTAGGGTAAATTTCGTTTGAACCGTCAAACTAAAGACTTGTTAAGTAATTATTGCTTGGACTTTCGAATAAGCTTTATTGTCAGTTGAAAAATAATATTTTATTATTGAAGTAGTTAAAGCTCAAATTAAATGGCGGGTTGAGACGGATTTATTCCAAATAAGTTAGTTTTTATATAATCAAGTCAGTTAGATTACTTCTAGAAGAGGATTAACATGGAGGGTAAAATTTTCAGTAATGTTTGCCTAACAACATAGGCATATTTTGCTAAATCCTAGTTCAGTAAAATCTACCTGAGTAACTTAGGTAATGTCTGCTAAAGATTTTTTCCGTAAATCTTTCTATCATTGATCACAAGTATAAATAAACAAGAAATGCGAATACGATGACGTGCGAAGACCATCGTATTCGCAAATTTCCAGTGGAGTTGGATCGTGTCGAGCATCGCGTCCTCTAGGCTCGTCGTGGCTGCTACTCTGCAGTGTTTTCTTCGACGCAAAACCCGGACGACGAGAGACGCGACTTAATTGGGGGGTGTCAACTCAACCCCTTGTAGCAGCAGCAGCAGTTAGCGTCATGTTGTCTAAAAGACCCGTTATATCCGTGACTTTTTCCGAGACCCCTACTTTCTTCGCGATCGCTAGTTCCCACCTCTCTCTCTCTCTCTCTCTCTCTCTCTCTCTCTCTCTCTCTTTGAAAAATATGCCATTACTCGAGAAGCAGAAGAACGAGAAAGAGAGGCTCGAGTGGAAAATTGCAGAAAGCTGGAAAAGCTCCTTTTCCCTTATGCCCTGCATCTAGATATTTTTCCCGTATGCGTCTTGAGGACTTTTTTGATCTATTTCTGCGTATAGTACCTTGAAGCGTATACACTCGATGAAAGGAAATAATGGCTTACGTTAGATGCTCGTCGATGTAACGGAAATACAGTTGAACGACGAAGCTTCTTGAAAGCGATGTTGTAACTGTAAGCGTTTTTGTGAAATATTTCCTGACGACTTATCATAGTGCTCAGTTATTTTTCATTTCAAGGTAGTTCATGTTTGCATGTGTTTATGATTTACATGTGTCTATTAAGGCGTCATGAATTGTTTTAGCGCGAGGGTCGCGATTAATGAGAAATTGTTCGATAGTTGAGAGATACTAATTGTTTCACTTTATTATGCGCATTGCATTTTCGTGCACGCGTGTGCAAGAGAAGACAGCTGAAAATTACTTATATTAAATTTTGAATAAGTGTTTTGGCGGCAGGATATTACCGTAGAACGCTGCTTGAATATTTATTGATTTAATCAGAATATTTAAAACTTTTAAATACTGTAAATAATTGCTTGATGATGTGGTGTAATTAAATAAGTCTTGTCTTTATGTAACATCGTATACTGCAACAAATTAATGTTGAATAAAATATCACTATTTTTATCGTTATATTTTAAAAGCAGAATTTACCACAAGCAAAATATACGAAATTTTTTATTTAAAATAGAATAAAATTGTAATCAGTTTACAGATTTTTTTTTACACTGACAAAACTATTGGCGAGCTAGAGTTCAAGACCGGGAGGAATCCACTTACTGCTTTATAAGGTAACAATTCCAGCTTCAACTTACACCTTTCACAATGTGAGGGAGAAAGTCAGCGATCGAACTTTTAGCGTCGCCGGCGCGCGGGAGTCAGTCATTAGACGAGTGGAAAGCTTGAATTTAACGAGGATCGAATGGTTATTTCAAAGGCCAATGAGTTTACGAAAGTGTCGACAGCTTGCGGTACGAGACAATAAAAGCGCTGCCGCAAACCAGTATGAGCCTCGTAAAAACTGATAAGAGGAAATGAAAACGCTTGATTCTCGCTGCTTTATTTCCTGCGCTGATGAAATTGGCTTTTATTTCGCTGTTTTCCTTCGTCCTCCTATTAATTGACTTTATATTTTCATAGTTTTACAATTAGCTGCAAATTGTGGAACATCTACGCGAGCCATTCTCCATTTTTTTTACAGCGATGCCGACAGTTTGAACAGAAACGTTGGGGCGATAATAAGTCCAATTTGTATTTTCCGCGTAAAAGATAATGAGATGTAATTAAAAAAGTAATGGTTTGGCAATTGTTTGAGTTTAACAGTTTTAATTCAGCTACAATTAAAAGCGAATGTTTATAAATTTCAATTAAATTCTTAACGTTACCTCGTAAATATGAAGCTCGCGATGGACCATCTCTCGAATCTGCTTTTTCATGAAAACGACAAGTCCGTAAGATAATTGAAAAATAGAATATAACAATTTCAAAAGTTGTAAAATACCTAATGTCTCAAACGAAACGACTATACTTGTGCAATTACAGTGCGCGTCGTTCATTTCCACCATTCCAATTACAAAATTATCATTATTTCGTTCGGAATTTTCATTCGACCAAGCAATCCGGTCTCTTTCTTCTCTTTCCACTATGGGTAAATCTCCATCCGCCGCGCAAAAACACTTTTGCGTGATAACCGAAAAAGCACGCACAGACGCTAAAAAAGAATAACCTGCAGGGACTACAATATATCATAGAAAGCAAGAAGAGAGCAAAGCGCAATAGACGGTAATTTCGTATATGGCCATAGTGTGTGACGCGCAACCTTTGAAAGGGTCGTATCAGACGTGTAGGGCAGGGTGTGGGAGTAGGGGGTGGTGGCAATTAATTGCGAGAAACGCCGAGAATAATGAAAGGGAACGCGCTTGCGTTTCGTTGACGATTTATTACCTTGCGTTGTTACGTATACACACGTAGCGGCTCGCTCGTATATAGATACAGCAGAAGAGGGATTGCGTATGTATATATATATATATGTATATATATATATCCGTAAGCGGTAACGAGTTTATTAAATATTTCACGGCGGCGAAGTGGACGAGAGTTAGAGTGAGAGAGAGAGAGAGAGAGAGAGAGAGAGAGAGAGCAGTCGAAGCTTCCTGCAATATGTATGAGAGCGAGAATCATACTCGCTGGGTCGTTGATACCCCTCTGCGAAAGTGGGAGAGAGAGAGGGAGAGAAGTGTATGCACAAAGGACCAACTGCTAAAGCGCTCTCGCCGTCCATTTCCTCTCTCTCTCTCTC
>UELU01138012.1:0-10953 GCA_900490025.1 Megastigmus dorsalis | reverse complement strand
TAAATAATCTTAGCACACGATAACCAGGGGGGGGGGGGGCACAGGAACTGACACACTTACCCTATTTTCATTCGACAGTAGATCCAATAATAGATGAGGTTATAATAATCTTGTTAATCAATTGATTTCGCTAGCTCTACCAGTATACCATGTGCAATCAGAAGATCTAATCCTTATCATTTATAATTATAATATTTTATAGATCAGATAAGAATAAAAAAATAAGGTTTCAATGTTGAATTGATTGATTGCATTTTTTTCCAAGCCATTGTTGTTTTGTAGTGTCTTTCTTCTTTGATTCTCTTTCACGGTGTACATACTTTCGCAATTCCAACGTATTGCGTGCAAATTTCCAGCGTTGACGTCAAAGTTTTCTGGGCGTTAAGCTTTTAGTTTTTCTAGTCGTTAATTTCAAGTATACCCAACGTCGAAGAAACAAGTTGCAAGTTTTTTCATCGTAAATTATGCATAAAATTCCATAGAACATTTATTTCTTTACTCTCATTCTATTTTTCTTATAAAAACGCAATTCTTGCACGTTACATATTTTCTCCCATGTAGCCCTTTCAAGAGGTGATTAATTTCATTTATAAAATATGTTCGGTACTTTTCACACTGCTTTAAACGATTTATCGTTATATCTCAAGTTTATATCGCTTTTGAACATTGTTTTACTTTTTTAATTCTTTAATTTCTTCTTCGAGCGTTAAGTTATCGTTATAACTCATTTTGACGTGATGTTAGAGTGTATTATTTATCGGATATAATCAAAGTAAACTATTCTTATTTGATTTTGTCTAATGTAGTCTATTAATTTAATTGGTTTATCCATTAACTGCACGCACTATTTACCTTTATTTAAGTACAAACAGATATAAATAAATGCCACGTAACAATGTTGATGTTCAAAATTGTAGTTAACTTAGAAAATTTTCTTTATTATTCTTTAAGTTACTTGATTGACTTTAAGTTACGAAAAATTCAATAAACTCCTATTTTTTAATCACTGGCATTCAAAAGTTATACATCCAGAAAAACACTATTTCTTCTCGTATAATTATTCTACGAACTACTTGTATCTTGAATATGTACGGCTTTATTCAAGACTAGATTACTCCCTTCTGTTGATCTTGGAAGATCTACATTGCACTTTCTTGAAACACATAAAACAATAAGGGCACGTGCATTCATTCTTGGAAGAATTGAAGGCAGCCAGACGCAAGCATAACTTGGCGGAGGGGACGGCTCGCATGCCTGGCGCTCGTATAGCGTCCGAGCAAACACGATTAGCCGCGCGAGCTGTTCGTGAAAAACGCGCGCTATCGCGATCACTGAGCCCGCCGCGGCCGCACATCCGCATAAAACGCGCCTGCACGAGGAGTGGCCGAATCTACAGCTGCGGTCGCGCACTCCCTGTGTACGTGTCTACCCAGTCCGGACGTGCATTCCGTATTCAAGGGTGAGCCGCAATTTTGCTAGATTGTCCTCCTCTGCAACGACCAATAAGATACGTCGACAATTGTGTTGCAAAGCCCGCCTAAGAGGATTTACACGTAACATCTAATTTACAAGAAATTCAAATGCGCACGTGAAATGTCAGAATAATTATTTAATGATGTACATTGCGTACGTATGGTATATTGAGCCTTATAATGCGGGATATCTGGACTAGTATATAGTCGCTGACTATTTAAGTTTTAGAAAATGAGCATTACTGGAAGAATATTTGTTTACCGTCCTGAAAAAAATAATTTATGATATTCATGTACATAATTTCTTATAAACGCAATTTTTGACATTTTCTCTTTGATGATCACCAACATAAATTATGAAGGAATCCCAAGATCGAACTCGAGACATGGTATCATACTGCTGCTCACGATTAAAAATGCTGCTCCGTAAATCTATACCAATGTTATCAAATGTTTTTCTTTGCGATTTATTTATTGTCGTTACAAAAGTTAGTTTAACTGGAAATTGTCTCCTTTTGAAAGTGAAAGGGAATATATCCTGACAATATAAAGTTATACGATTAAAAAAAAAGATGTTATTAGCCTTATCACTTGTTAAAATCAAACATTTAAGTAATCGATTAGAAAAATCTATAATACGTAATCTTGTACCATTGCATAAACTTTCATTGATATTAATATTTCTGATAATCATGACAATACAGTTTATTCTTAGATGTAGTTCATACGGTGGTAAATAGGGAGGATTTAAGATCGCAGTTTTTTCTGAATTTTCCTCGACGGAAGTTTCACTTCCCGGATGTTTCCGGCGAAAATTCTATTTTTCCGGGCTTCCCGAAATTGAGGAAAAGGCAGGCAAGCCTGGGCTGCACCTCTCCTCTGTGAAGATGCCTGCCCAGCATGTCAAATCGCTCGTGGGTTCTCAGCGATGGGTCTATCGCGTTGCCAGCCTGATCGGCCTATATCAAGTTGGGCTGCATACTACACACCCTGCCTTGAAAAACCACAGCAGACAGCCTAATAACCGGCCTGACCCAACTAACCAACCCCAACGTAGAGGGGACCAAGAAGAAGACTTCGTATGCGAGTTTCCAGGATTCAACAGGCCATTTACCACCACCATCGGCAGACGGGTCCTCGTGAAAACCGCTGGGGCCTTGAAACCCTCCTTAACCAAACATCCAGCTATCTTCACCAATGTGGTCTTACCCTAAACAGCGCCAAAGACTACACCACCGTAGTCCACGGTGATAGTCACAGAAACAAGGCAGTAGTCGATGCAGCATGTATTGTAACCATCAGCGAGCAGCCAGTACGAGCTCTGTCGAGAGAAGGCACTTGGATCTTCCTCGGAGTCGAATTCACGCCGGAACCCACCACTCTAAGTCCACTCCTCCAGAAATTCACAAGGGCTCCCCTGAAGTCACAGCAGCGCATCTTCGCATTCAAGACGATCGCTCTACCCAGACCCTACTACCAAATGGCTCTGGGGCGAGTTACCATCAGCGATCTTTGAAGCGCGGACAAGATGACGTGAGCTACAGTGAGGCCATGGCTAGCAGTGCCAAACGATACCCCAACAGGCTACTTCCACGCGCCAGTAGGAGCAGGCAAACTGGGTATTCCATAATTAAGGTGGCCAGCGTCCCTACACCGATGCAACCGACTTATAGGGCTGGAGATCGACAGGAATCTGGACAGCATCACCGATACATATTTAGCGAAAGAGGTTCACCAATGCGAGAAGCGGCTCACGGAGTCACACAACATCTACGCCACCGAGGTTTCCATCAAGGAGAGATGTATAGGTCTTCTCCATAGTACCATCGAAGGAAGAGCACTCAAGGATTTGCTCCAGATCATCGACCAACATCAATGGGTGTCTGATGGCACAGCCCTCCTAACACGAAGGGACTGCATCCACTGCCACAAAATGTGATCTGGATCCCTCCCTGTACCCTAATAATACTCTAGCAGTTCACAGCTCATCATAGTTTTAAATGAGATTACTGAAGAATAGCTACAGTTAAATCGATCATATGAAAGTTTTATAACCTACGCAACCTGAACGCAGGACAATTAAAAGTAGATACTGTTTTGCAGACAATTTCGTTAAGTTGCCTAATACCGCTAAAAAAATATGCAGAAGAATTTAGTTCAAACATTTCCACTAAGAAAGGATATTTGTTACATGAAATAATAAAAATTATACTTAAAAGTTATATCAGCCAAGTTTTAAACTAATTTCACTATATACGTATATTTAATTTACGAGAAATATGGCTGTAGTCATGGTCAAACCTATGCATTGGCACACAGAATCTGAAAGTTATAAGTCTAAGGAATCGGTGTTTTTATAATTATAATAACAAAATTTTAACAAGTGCTATCTAATATACTAATCTAAAATATTACCGTAGGTAACTACCGCAAAACTGTGTATATAGTAATAATGAAACTATTTATATAATATAAAAAATAATATATATAAAGTATATATAATTAAACAAAAAGTTGAAGATTTACACTTAACTGGATGATTAATTCTTATTCAGTAGGATGTTCTCGGATTTTTCACATATAGTCGACGTCTCATCTAAGGCTTTGCTTACCTAACTGCAAAGTGCATTTCCGATTCTGTTTAGTATCCTGCACATATAATGACTGCTCTGTACCACACATGTTACGCATTTTGAGAGTCAGGAAACCCAAAATGTATTTACAAATATTTGCATGTTAAATAATGAAACTGCATATTAATTTTTATTATTGAAGTGTTTATTGAAAAAAATTTTTATTATCATTAATTATATTTGAGATTTAAATAATTTTAATTTAAAATTTTAATTATAGAAAAATTAGAATTAGACGCAGATTGCAATATGGTGTCATCATGGCGATTCCTTGCACCATATAATTTATTATTTAAATGATATTGCTTCCCAAAAATATTATTCAGAAAATTTATGTATAAAACACTACACCTACCTAAGCCGTCGTACAACAAAGTATCCACATTGCTGTTCAGACCAGCACAGAGGTCGTTATCCAGTTAAAAGAATCCTCGCGGAAATTCGGACATAAATAATATGCACGTGCCTTATCGGCCACATCGCGTAACCATTTAATCGCCTCGACCACCCAACGTCTCTCTCAGCGCTCGGTTGACGGTGTCCTGTGTGCAGGGACTCGCGCACACGCCGATTCATCAAACGCAAAGCAAACTTAGCTACATCACGGGCCGGCCGAGCGCAATTACATCGAGCTCGCGCTTGTTAGCCACCCTTTTTTTCCATTCACCCATAAGACTAAACGAAAAGGAGCGAGCTGAGGCCAGTCTCCGTAAATTCACGTTAGCCGCTTTTGCTAAATTCTCTTCTTCCTCTCTCTCCGGGTTACCGCAAAACCTGTTACATAGCTTTGCATTAACGCGTGCACGCTCAGTGCCCAGCGACGAAGCCATTCCCTTCTAGCTATCCCACTAGCGCGTCCTCTTTGCCCCGGCTTTCCTACTCCTGCATGCGTTCGCTCGCGTTTAATTGCACATTATAGGCGATACGGCCGACGGCTCCCTATAGATAAATATTCATAAATATTAATGTGTCTGCCTCGCATTTTGTTGTACGCCGCCCGAACGGTGTATCAGCTTTTCCGTACTTTCGCTATACGTTAATGTGCGTACGTGAACCTGTTTGTCGTCCAAGCTTCCATTCTGTATTTTTTGGCAAGTTTTCTTTTTGGCTTTGAATTATAATAGTTTGGATGTATGTGCTGCAAAAGTTCTCGGTCGATTACAAATATGGTAGCTTTATGTTTCTAAATCTTTTTGCATTAGGACGGATATTGATGAAAGCGTTTTTCATAGTACACTAGTGTTATGGGTGTAGAGGAAGTAAGAAAAAGTTGAATCATTCGATTCGAGATTGGTACATACATTGGAGATTCGTCAGTGGTTAAATCATTCCTTCATAAGCCATAGAAATTTTACAAATCACAATCTTATTAATAATTCAATGTAATGCACTCAATGTTTTAAAAATTATAAATGAGAATAGTTCAAGAATATTTTTATTATTATTTTTTTTATTTTTTATTACATACTACATTTATCTATCCAGACTACGGAATTTTGTTTAGTTTAAGTTCTTAATCAACTGATTCTGCATGGAATCGACCACGTATAACTGTGCCAAGCTTATGATCACTAATCGAAATTACATAATTCAAGTCGATTGTTCTTTCATCGTATCTCATTGCTTGTCTTATGATCATTATTGTCAGTAAATACGTATTTCCTTTCCCAATCTGCATTATCGAAGTAGCTATTATCCTCGATTCACCGATACACTATACTGTAAACCTTCAAATCTGAATCAATAATAGTACTAAACGAATAACAGTACCAAAATTAATTTATATAATACCCATGTATTACTGATTTTCGTGAAGATTTTTTATTTATATGGTCGAATAAAAGATCATAAGAATTTCTTTTTATTTATAAATACTTATATATTTATAATTCTTTTATTAAATATTTATATATATATATATACACAATCACGTAACGTCAAAGTTTAATAAGATCCGAATAACATTAACACATTTAACATTTATAGTATATATTTCTTACTTATAAATAAAACACGAAAGCTACAACATAAATTTACACATTTATTTCAGTAATATCTTAACCTTAACCTTCAATAGGTAATAATTTAAAAAAATACAATTTAATTGTTCAAAATTAATTTAAACAATTTGTAAACAGTTGCTTTTGCAAATGAATTACATCAGTCACTTTCAGGTTCATTTTAGTTACTAAAACGTAGTCAATAAGGAAATGAGTCAAGTTATGTAAATTTTTAATAATTTTCTCATTATGATCAAGATTTGTAGTAAATTGTGTATCATCTTCAGAATTTCTCTCTTTGGAACTCGCAAAATAGTTCATAAGCTCCTAAAAATATTTCAAGTTATTTCACATACATAATTCAAAAATTTTTTACAATTAATGAATCTATTAGTTAGATTGATATTCATAAGAAAAATTAGTTAAATGACTATACTTTACCTGCTCTACGTAATTCAAACTAAGGATAATGTTTTTAACTTCCAATGCTACTTCTTCTGAAAGCAATGCTTGTAATTCTTGAACTGACGTCTGCTTTTTAATCTTGTAAAGATTTCCACATTCTCTCACCTTATCATCTGAATAATGTGTTTTTAATGTTTCCTTAAAATATGATGTCAACAATGATTTAACTTTACATTTCATTGAATTTTATTATGGATTTCTAAACTAATAGTAGTATTTCATATACTCGAAGCTATAATAAATAACATTGTATTTTTTATACCTACTTCTATTTCCTTTATCTCTAGATTTTGTGAAGTTTCAAAGTCAAGTAATTCCATCCTTTCAATTAACTTTTTAGGTATTTCTTCAATTTCTTGTCTAATATCTTTTATATTTAGCAGTAAAGCTTCTATTTTGTGTACTAATTTCTCCACGTTATTTTTTATATTATCATGATATTTTTCCGAGGGTGCCACCTTGAAATGAAAAATTGTACAAAACTAATAAAATAAGATCTTGTATGATGTATGGTAAAATTAGATATCGTTTATATTAATATAGTGTATATACTATATCCATATATTACTTTTATAAAAATACAAACGAACTGTAAACAATGACTTTCTTGATTATGTCATAAAATAAATGTGGTATTTTTATTAAAACAAAATAGTTAAAAATTATTCAAGAGGTAATCATTACTATTTAAATTTCAAAAGTAAATAATAATATAATATATATCTTACCGGACTTGCATTTCCTATCACAAAAATTACAAGCAATACTAAAAGAACTTCCATTTTGAAATAAAACATTTTGAAATTACTTTAAAGGCATGCGTAAAGACAAACTGCAAAACCTATAGAAAATAAATTCAGAACTTCAAAGGCACAGCCTTTATACATTACGAATATTAACATTCAAATACCAATATTAATAAGTAGTTTTAGTTATTCCATTTATAATTGAAAAAGAAAATTTAATCAACAATCTTTTTCGAAGGAACTGGCGCCTTTGTATTATACAGTCGAATCGAATTAATGAATCGATAAAAAAGCTTATCTTGGTAAATATGTAGCATATAATTAAAAAGTCATTTGAAAATTATTATTCACGTTAGATAATGAAAACATTAAATTGTCAATATTTATACATGTGCTACCTGACAGTGAGATTACTTCTAATCATGATAGTACACTAAAATTAGTAAGTTAAAATTAGTTTTTAATCGCCGTAGCAGTACTGAAATTTTTCTTCAATAAAATATTATTATTATGAACTCTTCGTTGATTATCATATTTTAATTTTTTTTATATGCATCATTATAAATAAAGTATTATAATTTTTCATAGTATTTTTATATGCTCATATTCATATGCAGTATTTTACGAAAATTTAAAAATTTTAAAAATTTTATCTGGTTTATCAATATAATTAATCTAGCTTTAAATTAGACGATGGTTTTCATTCAAAAACTTATATCATTTTAGTTAGGTGCTAAAAATTAAGTCTGCACAAAGAAAAAAGATTTTTTTGTGACAGGAAAACTATCTTCACTGGCACTTGCTTAGTCACAAGAATTAAATATTTTGTTTCAAGATCCAAGCATTGATATATTTCATGAGCATGAAAGTTGCAAATTTACATTTTTTTAAATACGAGTTTAAACGATGAATAGCATCGAGTCAACCTAAAAATACACAGATATATTATTTTTGTTTGAACTCTTGCGCATGCTTAAGTCTATCAGGCAGGGCAACCACTTTGCTCAAATATAATCAATCACGAGACTGCAGACTTTTTGTACAGATTTTCAAAACTAACATTTTTAATTAACTATCTATTTATTAAAATAACTCTATGAAATATCTACATTTTTACTTTTCCACGTCAGAGAGGCAAAATGAGCTGGAATTTGAACATTGTACCTCTTTCCCATGAAGTTCTTATCACTATATCGTACGCAATTACCTACCCATATTACGCTACAAGTAGAACTTTTAGTCAGAACAGATTATGTTTTCTCATGTACTTTATTGGTAGTCATATCCAATCATAAACATCATTTTTCTCTTAATAAAAGCTTTATTAATAATAAAATTTAAACAAAGCACAACATTTAAAAATATCGTAGCCCATCGTTACATCTAAAGATTTAGTTGAATAAAATTAATAAAAATAATTTATTTGTGGTAAAGACGTATAGGGCTATCACATTTTTCAAACGTTCTCTCCATCTGAAAATATAAAGTCACGTAGGGGAATTTTTTTGAATCTTCAAAAACATCTAAATTCCTCAAACTCTTACATTTGCTGCATTTCACACAACCGCAAAGTTTTCTCTTTCAGAATCCTGTTTAAAAAGTCTAACAGATTCTAATTCTTTCAAGCTACATCAATGCTCTTGCCAAATAAAAATATTAGCATGCGCTCGAAGCCTTTAGGCAAAAAGAGTCCACAAATATCAATTAACCAAACTCATACCTGGAGTCTCCAGGCTTGCTCTCGTTTACTGTCAATTCTCCCGACACACCTCAATCCAGAATTCAAAATACAAATCGACCGGTTCGTTTTCTATTCCGCGCGTGGCCTCTCTTTTCCCCTTTTCCCCTCTCCGTCTCTCCGCCTCACCCCCTACCCCTTCACCTAGTCGACGGCCAACCCCTTCAGGCCCCTCCCGGCCTGTAAAACGTTACCAGCCTAGGCATAGACCGAATTCCAAACAAGAGCCAACTCAAAAGCGAAACTCCCCGCCGGCAGCGGGCGAACACTCGAGCCGGAAATTGGATTCTTCGGAAAAGTGCGAGAGTGGGAGTGAGTGAGCGAGCATCGATTAAGTTCGGAATGCAGAGAGATACGAGAGAGAGAGAGAGAGAGGGAGAGGGAGAGAGAGAGAGAGAGATGGAGATGGAGGAGAGGGGAGGAGTACTTTCTCATTGCTTGGTTGAGCATAAGCAGCAGCCCTCCCCGCGTGTTGGTGGCAGAGTGGAGGATGTGCTTCAGGCTACCTGCCTATATGTCCGCGTGTGTGCGGGTGGAGGGGGAGGAGGAGGGCGAGGTAGGGGCGAGCAGCGCAAAACGCGTTTGCGCTATTTGTACTTGTGCTCGCGGTCCGCGGGGTTAATTTTATGTTTAATGCAGATCCTGGATTTCGACGCAACTCTCCGAGTCGTTATGCTTGATCTTTTGTTCTGGCGAATGGTATTGTGCGCTACGTGCGATTAGATACTGCACTAGTACTTTTGAGGGATTGCTTTATGCAGGAATTATATTGAAAGCGCATCTACTTTTCAAGCTCTGATGTTTAATTAAATATGTTGTTCTAAAACTAATTCTATCAGTTCAAAAGTATATGAGATCAAGTGGAAGCTTGAGAGCAGAATAATTTTTTATACTTTAAAAGTTATGTAGCTGGTGTAATGAAATTTTCAGAAGATGATAAACTATTTAGCATAGATTAGATTTTATAGTTAACAAAACCTTGTATGGTATTAATTCCTGTTTGCTGATAATTTTGTATACACTGCAAGCACATAGAATGAAAGTAAAGGAAAAAGAATAAAACCAATATAGTTGGACAAAATTTTATAATGATCGATATCTGATGTTCCTATACATTTATAGTTATCTGTTATACGCAATTATGGAATCATAAAATCTATTTTTAATATCTATTACAGTCTTATCTGCAGTTCTGAGAATTTAAAAACGAACTGTAGCCGTAGAACTGCGAAATTTACTCAGCTGAAATTCTTCTACTCTTGCAATCATCTGTATCCTCATAGCTCTCTTACTCTTTCATATTTCTCAGCTGAAATACTTCTGCTCTTGAAAAAACGTTCACGTCTGAAAAGAGAACCTTGCAAAAATCAAAAACGCGTACTCTCAAAATACATCCCATTCTAAGGGCCATCTCTTACGCGTCTTGCGCAGCAACTTGACAAAGCCTCAGGAAAAAGGCTCGCAGAAACAGCAGCCGCAGCCGCAGCAACAGCAACAGCAGCAACAGCAACAGCAGCAGCAACAGCAGCAGCCGCAGCGCACGAGCGGAGCGGAATGCATTATCGAATCTCTCTCAGTTTACTCGCGTATTACATTATACCCCGCGGGGCTGGAAAGCCGGCCGCCGCAGCTGTAATTCCCGCAGCCAGCGATGATTGCAACGTCGTTATAACCGTCGGCCGGAATCGAGTTATGCGCTCACTACTCTCCCTCTGCCTCTCACCCGCTCCCCCCGTCTCCCTCCGCCTCCCTCCGCCTCCCGCGCACCCATCGCCCTCACCCCCGGACGCTCTACTCGCCTCCCCAAACGAAATGCAACGCCGACGTGCTGCGTACGTTAAGTGCGAGCCTATACCCACGTATAAATACTCATATACGTCACTTTGTTGTGTGGTGGTG
>UELU01138011.1:109761-150573 GCA_900490025.1 Megastigmus dorsalis | reverse complement strand
AGCCCTTATAGTCTGTAGGGGTCTGTGATAAACTTTAATGTTCGCAACTCCATCTTTTGATAACATCATACACTATCAAAGACTATTGTGATAAATCATGGTTCGATAAGTAGGGAAACATACAATAATAATATTAACACAAACTATATTGCCTAAATATAAGATGCCTAGTGAATATGACCAAGTGCACCAGCAAATTAATGTATCAAAAAAATGCCAAAAAATTGAGTTCATACAACAATTCAAAATATTAAAGATATGTAAAAAAATTCCGTAGAAATTGAAATTAATTATTATATCAAAGTTAAACAAGTCGTATTCAACAGTTTAACTTTTATACTATTATTATACTTTAGCGCACTTTGAAACATTAGATCAAACTCTCGCGGTACGTGGAACAACGGAACAATGATTACATCCCACAATCCTTTTATTAAATTGTTCTGTCTCTGTTGTTCGGTGTTCCACACTATAACCGATATATGTATATAGTCGCAGTCCACATCCTGTTATTTATATTGCCAGTGTGCGAAGACCTTTAACAGCTAAAACGAGCGTCGAGACTCGTCACTCGAGGCACTCGAAGTTCGAACACAGCACGCACACATCTGCGCAGAAATATATAGAAACGCGCAGATCAGGGGCGTCCCGTCGATGTTGTTATCGGCAACAGGTGGTCGTCGATCCACTGCAGGCAGTACACCGCGATGAGCTCCCCGGCCGTCTCGGTGGCGAACGCTGCAGCCTCAGCTGCAGCCCCGGGCATGGAGACGATCGTCGCCGTGGCTCTCGGTGTTCTCGCCGCGGTTTTCCTCGGTGCCCTCCTCGTCCTACTGGTCATTTGCAAGAGGCAGCGTTGCTACTATGTAATTCAGATATCTTTTATCTTTACAAAGTTTAGGTGGTTCGATTGAGAGATGAGATTTTTTTTTGTTTATTGACAATAAGTTTTTGCTTGCTTGTGTAAAGAGACGATGGTTATGGTTTGAACGTGGCTGAGCGAGAAAGTGGGTTATTGTTATTCAATTGTAGGCTAATCAGCTGTCATTCAGAGATTTACGATGCAAGCTATACTTCTCAACTTCTTGAAAGTTCATGAAGAACGTCATTGAATTATGCTTTATACAAAATACCGATTGAATCATTTGAGATTTTAACTGTCAAAACTAATCTATTAGCTCTTACACCGTAATGGTGAAATATCGGATCCATATAAATGACTTATTCATGTATGTTTTTAGAATCAAAAGGATTCACCAGACATGAGCTCAGATTTGCTAGAGGGTGAAAATGCTTTGGGTCTTGGCTTAGATGCTTGGGAGAGCGACGAATGGATTGCTGGAGCTGAAAGGTCTTGTAAATTTAACTATACAAGAATGAAATTTAATTTGAGAATCAATAGGCAATTAAAACATTGTTTTGTAATTTAGATGGGTCGATGATGCAACTGGATTGGCTCCACCGTGTATAGCTGTACTAAGATCTTGCCATTCACTAGCAACAAGTTTAACGACTATTGCTGGAACTGTGAACAGTAATACTGTGCCTTTGGAAATTGTCGATGTAACTATGAATATTATTTTCGTATTATCTAACTGGTACTAAATTCAGTAATCTAAAAATTTAAAAAAAAATATTCGATGTATAATTGAAAACAAATACAAAACTTTTATTTCACAGTTACAATTTTTTGTGTTTACCAAGTAACTGTTTTTAACAATGATTATATCTATCTATAAGTGTATATTTATTTTTAGGTTGCAAGACGCATACCACCAAGAGTCGACGATGTCGTACGCAGCTTGTATCCACCTCTAGACGCGAGACTTCTCGAGGCGCGAGTTGCAGCTCTCGTTCTAGCAGTTACTCACTTAGCTCTGGTCACTAAGCACGGAGTCCCAAAAAGCCAGGCGAGAAAACTTGCTTTTATTGATCAAGCTCTTAATGATATGGATTCTCATTTGCTTATACTAAGAAATGCAGCACTGGCGCAAGAAGCTCTATGCTCTATACCAGCTTCTACTCCAGTATGAAAATATCTTTAAGCCAATGAATTTTTGGTAAATTTTAAGCAGTATTTTATAAAAATATTCACAGTTAATTGTTACTTGTTACATTATAAACTTTTAAACTTTTCAAAACAAGATGAAAGACATGTTAAGATAGTATTTTAGATAATGAAAGAAAGTATTAAGTAATGATACTATTAAATAAAGAAATTTAGATCTGTAAATAGTTTTCAAAAGTATTAGATTAATTCCACCAAGTAGTTTTGGTGCATTTATGGTTAAGGTATTAAATTTGTTATAATTTAAAAAATCTCAAGGTCTGTTTTATACTATCAAAATTATTATGTATTTAGTGGACATCAATATTGTAATCTGTATTATACCAGTAATACACTTTGACACAGCATCTTTATTATAAAGTTCGTGCAGTTATATTTTATGACAAAATTTAATTATATAAAATTTTAAATAAAAATGTAACTATTTTAATTATTGCAATTAATCTTTTTCACTTTATTTTTTCGCATCCTTGCGTTGGATTGAACCAATTTTTTTATCACGTCTAAATTAATTGTGAAAGTTACCGACATTCAGCAATCACTCATTGTAGATCGTACTTAATTATTTATATTAGTTTAATAAATTAGCTATCGTTGGAATCAGCTTGTCGCTACACAGCAGCGAAAGTTCATTAAAATTTTTCTTTCAGTTTTTCTCTTTTAAATCTTGAGGCAGTCCTTTAGGTGTGTGGAAAGGTTATATTGTTTGTCGCAAGAATTATAAAATTGTTAATTTAACTATTTTCCACCTCGACCAGCCATGTCTTTCTGACGTTTCTGATTATCTTTCAAAACTTTAGTCTTGAGGTGCTCCTTGTAATCAAGAATATTACCCTGCCATTTCGTAACTGCTCCATTTTCACATACCCAAATTTCTTCAGCCACCTGCAATATACAATATATTACTTAGTATTTTTAATAAAATGTTTCATAAGGTTTAATATATAATAATTTTATAAATTCTTCTATCATCAGAGAAATATCCGATAACAATAGTATTTAAAAACATAAATTATTGGATAGATTATACACACCTGATTTATAAGTCTGAAATCGTGAGAAACTAGCACCATTCCGCCATCGAAATCATTAATCGCATCCGCTAAAGCATCAATCGTTTCCATATCCAAGTGATTCGTAGGTTCGTCCATTAATAGTAAATGAGGAACTTGCCATGCCAGCCATGCAAACACAACACGACACCGTTGTCCATCAGACAATTGACGAATAGGACAAATCTAGAAAAAATTTCATTAATCAATGATCATATTCTAAGAAATAGATGGAAAAAATAACAATAGAGAATATGTACCTGTTGTCGGCCAGTGAGTCCATATCGACCTATAATTTTACGCATTTCTTCGCGTTCTTTTACTTCTGGAAAAGCTCTCATCATGTAATCCAGTGGAGACACGTCTAAATCTAGAAGCTCGTGTAAGTGCTGGTGATACCTTCCAATTCGAAGATGACTGTTTTTTCTGATCATTCCACTACTTGGCACCAACTACAAATCGTCATTATACAATTATTAACATTTAATAACTAATATTGCAAATTAATTTTAAGGGTATTCATATATTATATACTTACATCACCATATAGAAGTTTCAAAAGTGTACTCTTGCCAGCTCCATTAGGTCCTACAAGAGCTAGTCTAGTATCCAAATCAATACCGAATTCTAAATTTTTGTAAATCCATGGTCCATCGTCGCTGTACCGGAAACTAACGTTCTGGACCATGATAACAGGGGGTGGAATTGTTCCACAAGATGGGAAATAAAAATTAAGAGTCTTGTCGCTCGTGACTTTTTCAGTAAGTCCTTGAGCGACCATTTTTGCCAAGGTTTTTTCCTTCGATTGTGCTTGACGGGCAAGTTTTGCGGAACCGTGACCAAACCGAGCAATGTAATTCTTCATGTGAGCGATTTGATCTTGCTCCCAGTTATACTGCTTAGCTTGATTCTCCAGCAGTTCCATTCTATAAAAAAAGTTAAATAAAATGTTAGCATTTGTTAAAAAGTTGAAAAGTAAACTTTAAAAGGAGTAGTCTTTAGGCACAAGGATATAAAGTGTATTTTCGTATATACGAAACAGTACTATGCCCGAGAATAACAATATTTCATGTAAGTCACATATATAAACAAACTTTCATATTTCAAAAGTTGATGAAAAGACAATAAAAACATAATATTATAGGTAAATGAATTTATTAGCTTACCTTGTTTTACCAAAAGCTTCGTAATTTCCAGTATAATACTTCAATTGTTTCTTATGAAGATGAATGATATTCGTGCAAATTCCATTCAGGAAATCTTGCGAATGAGATATGATCACTAAAATTCTTTTATATGTTTTTAACTCTTCTTCCAACCACACACAGGCATCAAGGTCAAGATGATTTGTAGGTTCATCAAGTAAAAGTAAATGTGGTTTGACATACAAGGCTCTAAATAAAATAAAAGCAGTATAAATGATGATTTCATCAAAGGTTTTTCATAAATAAACTTTGATAATTAAATAATTAATAGTATACCTAGCAAGAGCAATTCTCATTCTCCAACCTCCAGAGAAATCTCTAGTGGGTGTGTTTTGCATTTTTGAGGTAAACCCAAGACCATGTAAAATATGAGCAGCTCTTGCTTCTGCTGTATCTGCATTCATGTCTTCTAACCTCTCATAAACATCCATAAGTTGTTCCTAAAACAATTAATTAATTCCTACATGAGTCATTGGGTAAATTTTTACTTAAATGGTCTTTAACTTTGGAATGTGAAGAAAATTTCAATTTATCGATTTTTACAAAAAAAAAATAGTAAAAAAAGTTTTAGTGAATTCAAAACATAATTAAAGTAAGAAATAAACTAAAAAATTTCGATTTTAAAAATGTAATTGACTAGCTCATACTAAAAATCGAAAAGCTATTATAAAAAGTATAACAGCTGTTGATAATCTTTAATTTATGATAACAATATTGATATCTTCAGAGTGGAAAAAAACCACAACACTTTTTTTTTCTTCACCATAAAAAGTTTGACCTATTGGGTAACTTAAATCAATTATTGCTTCAAATTCTATATTTGTTTTATAGACATATTAAAGTCTTCATTTA
The DNA here is from genome assembly GCA_900490025.1 of Megastigmus dorsalis. Classification (NCBI taxonomy): domain Eukaryota; kingdom Metazoa; phylum Arthropoda; class Insecta; order Hymenoptera; family Megastigmidae; genus Megastigmus; species Megastigmus dorsalis. The sequence continues at coordinate 145,396 of UELU01138011.1, read as the reverse complement.
AAATATCTATTCTATACATTTCGTGTTTCTTACATATTTTTACTATAATAAATTTTATTGTTTCATAAATCTTCTAAATTTCTAAAACAAACTATTTCTAACAAAACGTTATTCCTGTGTAAAAAACAAATTTACCTGAGCATCATCTTCGGGACAGTGAACAAGTTCCTCGGCTAATTTTTCTAATCTGACACGTTCCTCGTCAACCTCCATGACGCATTCCAGGGCAGATTTATTACTGGCAGGCATTTCTCTGGTCAGGTGAAAGATATCTATGGCATCAGGAATTGGTACCTCGCGATTACCAAGCACCGAAAGTAGTGTCGATTTGCCAGAGCCGTTAAGACCCAGCAAACCGTAACGTCGACCGCAATTCAACTCGAGCATCGTGTCCTGCATCAATTCGCAGCCATGGAAAGTCACAGAAAAGTTTGAGATCTTTATGTCACGACTGCGTGGATGTGAGGCTAGCGAACCGGTGCAAGCCCGCGCCTCGGCATTGAGACGTGCGTCAGCTTCCAATTTCGCGCATAGCGCCTCTGTTGAGATGAGAAGAGATTTGTTACACTTTTAGTTTCAGTTTATGGGCTGCATAGTTTTTGTTGATCAAGTGAAAGGAGAAAGTTTGAATTGATGTGACAGTGATAATAGGTTTCTTTTATTATCTTTGGCATTTCAGTTTTTAGTAAAAAAGGATTTTACACATTTTCTCAATTATAATAAAAAAGAATAAAGCTAATGTCATGTAAAGATGCAACAAATTTCGAAAAAAAAATTTGATTACTGTCAAAATCTCATTAATTTTATTTTTGAGTACATTTTTCAATCCTGGAGCAAATTATTATAAACAGTCAATAATTTTTGAGTAAAGAATATTTAAGGTCTAAAATTTCTAATAATAAAGTATTTTAATAGTTGCAATGAATTCTATTTTTCACATCAATGAACATAAAATTTAAGGTACAGTAAAAGTAATAAAAACAATGATGGTGAAATGATTCTATGAAACTCTCACTTTAACTGTAAAGTTTATAAGAACAATATTCCTGCAATTAATTTCTGATAATATAAAATAATGAATCTTGTAAATAATTAATGTAATTATCCGAAGCATTAAAATACATCTTCATTATTAAATATCTATCAAAAAGATACCTTTGCACCAAAAAACTCATAAAACTTGATTCGCTTTTTAAATATTTAAAAAATAGCAGTCCATATGTTGGTACATTTGCAAAGTTTCCTATCACAAAGTATTTAAGCAACTATGTTAACTCTCAAGTGACTCCAAAGGATCTATGCCAACAAATGCAGTACCACAAAATTCAAAGTCTATGCACCTAGTATTCAAAAACTTGATTTACTAAAAAAGGCACATCACACCCACAGAGTATATTTATATCCATGTGAAGTAAACAAAAAAAAAAGCAAAGAGAAAGGCTGGCCTTACCCTCTTCGCTGAGCGCGGTGCCATTGGTGCCATTCTGCTGGCTACCATCAATGTTCAGGCCGGGACTGTCCTCCTTGCCATCCTCGTTGCGCTGTCCTGCTACGGGTTTCTTACCCGTCTGTCTCGCCTTCGCCGCCTCCTTCTTCTTCTGCTGCTGCTTCTTCTTGGCGTCGGACGGCATCTTGACTACTCAACCCCTTCGATATGACCTAACCTCCAAAATTTACCGTACCTGGAATAAGACACCCGAAAATTTAATTATTGTACAGGGGCATCCCCCTTTTTTTCCAACTTTGGAACGGTGCACGGGAGACGCACATTACGTAAGGAGAAACCGCGCCGTTTTAGGTTAGGGAAAGAAAGGGGAGAGCCTAGCAGCACATGCATACATGCACACAGAAGAACGCGATGAATATATTATTTCTTCTAGGTCTTATCTTACGCGGATTATATATAGGGACGTGTGACATACGAAGATTCTAGAGCACGGCTAGGCAAAGTTTCGCGATCGCCATTCGAACATCGATCACGATGCATTTATAATCATCTGCAGTGGACTGCAAGAGACATGACACTCACGAGAAAAGTGCCATCGGGGAAAAGTATGCACGTGTTCATCGATTGAATTTCCCGAGCAGCAGGTATACGACGACACTTGCAGTAGCTATTAAAATTATCGACTCTTACCGTATCTGCTCCGTTCCTCGTCGTCGCGTCGATCCCGTGCGCTGCTGCTGCTGCTGGCGTGCACTGCTCTCGAACAGGGAGATGCGGGCACGTTTTCTCTTGAGAGAGGAGAGCTAACGACACCGTAAAATCTTCCGCGCGTAGTGGCGGATAGAATTGGTATATTTCGCTTCGAGCGCAAGGGAAGAGAAGAAAGAGGCGCTCGCAGCACACTTTGTCGTCGTCGAGCAGATCGTGCGGCGGCCTCCGTGCGTGCTGGCTTCTGTCTCCTTCCCTCTCTCTCTCTCTCTCTCTCTCCCTGCGCAACGCGTGCAGTGTATAGAGTTTGCATGAGCAACGAGCACGCGCATCGGAGAACGTTGGCACCGTCGGATCGAGCACTGAGCTGCGGCGGCACTTTGGGAAGCAGATCTGGACGCCATCTGCTGGCATAATGGTGCCGGCAAGTGGCATCGCTTTCGCACCGAACTACTTATAGGTATAGGAAATGAAGGGAAATAATCTGAGAAAAATTTGTATTTGTGATAACTTGAACCCGCAATAATCTTTTTCGATGAAACTGCTTTAAAATTAAAGATTGATTTAATATCTATCAATTAAGCTTGGCCTGTTGTGATAAAACTAATATAAAGTTAAAAAGAAATTTCGAACTATCTAAAGTCGAGATTCGAGGGCGCTACCGCGTCCCTTGATCGTATGTGACTAATTTTAAATAAAAAAAAAACATGAAAAGATAATTTGCATCATTTGACGACCAGTATTCCCACTAAATTTGTCAGAAACTACAAATAGCGCTCTTTAGCGTGTTATCAGACCAGCTGATGTGCATCTCAGCTGATGCGGACATATTAACTGGAAACTATAAAATATCTTTAAATAAAATGAATAGGTATATATTTCATTATGCATCATCTGTAGGCATCAACCAATCGACAACAAAAAATAAATAAGAAATAGGGCTCTTTATCCAGTTGACATCTTACCTCGATTTTCGTACATAAATATTATAAATATATTGAAAAAATTACTCATTTTAAAGTATTTTATTTAAATAATTAAATGTTCTGTATTTTAATTAGCTGCCTTCGACTGCATGCTTAATTCCTTTGACTCTCTTACATTTTAATTTTACAAATTTAATATAGCGATCTTAATTTCTTTAATACTCGACACATTTAGCTTAGAATAGATATTTTAAATCATTATTTTTACTGACGAATAAACACTACAAATATAGGTAGGTAGTTCTTTAAATGTAAATAACTGATTTTCAAGTCATTTAAAAATATACCTACTTCTACTTTTTGATGGCGCTAAAGTATGAACCATATAGTATATGTATATTATATGCTTGTATTTGATATATATATATATAATTATATATATACCTATCAATATGCCTTGTAGTTGCGCGCGCATGATTCATTGAATTCTTACCTACGTAAAACTTATTTTCTATTCTTTTTAATACTTATGACAGATGTACAATGGAGCAGATAAAACTAATAGTACCGCCGACTGGAGCTATTTAAATCATATTACACCAAATATTTTATATTACGAAATTTATTTATTCATATGTCGGGTAGGGAGGTTCGGTATCGCATTGGCGATCTGCTCGAGTGACGCTAACGTAGTGACGTACAACTTGCGTATAGTTGTACGTGTATGTTTCAACACTTTCGAATCTATATATATTCGCGGTGATACGATACACGACACTTTTCCGTGCATCTGTACGGAAGACAGAGACAAAGCTAAAAGGAGAAAGACGGAAGAGAGAAAAAAGAAACGATCGCTTGGCTGTTGCTGGCTGACTGGCTCTGGTTGGATCAGTCTGTCAAATCGTTGCTCATCTCCCTCCGCGCGTCGTCAGCTTAGAGAGAAGCTAGAATATATAAAATCATTTCCCTCTTCCGCCTGCGGGCTCTCCTTAATTTTCCTCTCTCTCCTTCCTCCTTCCTCTCACGTTCCTTACGTGCGTGTGCGTGTCAATAGATTTGTCAAGGACTGCAGAAAGGAGAAAAATGCATATATTCTCGCAATATATATTTGCTGCCGTAAGCTGATATCAGCCCACCAAGAGAGAAATACAATCGCGCATGTATCTGCCACCAACGTCCGTGTGTGTTATTATATAGTTGGCTTATTTTATTTCTCTCTTTATCTCTGACTTGCTGTTGCTGCTGCTGCTGCTGCTGCTGCAGTGCCTCGAATCTTTTTGATCCTCGATAGACCTCGATCGAACGTAACCTCGCAGCAGTGCGCATATACACACACTCAGTCAGATGAAGTGACGTGGTTCGTCGATCAGTCGCGAGTTGCTAATTTGCCGTGTGGTGGTGAGAAGGCGAGTGAGCAAACACCTTTTTCGCCTTATATTTGTGTTTTCTTTTTTGTTGCTTTTGCTTGAGTGCTCGCGGGACCAACAATTGCGCCACTGCGTCGAGGATTAAACGGCTTTTGTCGACCCAATTTTTTGTCACCGCAGGAGCGAGAACAGTTGTGTGTATATCGATTAAACGTAAATTGCTCTGTTTAGAGCTAATTGCTGAAGGAAAACAGTGAAATTTTTGAGGGTATTGTTGGCCATCAGTCTTCCAAGGTCTTACAGGCTCGAGAAAATTTTCCAAACAAAAAAGATATTTGCTAAGTGATCACTACGGAGTTGTAACCGAGATGAATAGAAAGACAGGCACTGCTACTGCCAGATTAAAGCAAGACTATTTAAGACTTAAAAAGGATCCTGTGCCGTACGTGCAGGCAGAACCAGTTCCTTCAAATATATTAGAATGGTAAGTTCATTTTAAACTTTTATCTTTTACAGAAACATAAATGGTTTTTACTTTTTTATAGGCACTACGTTATTAAAGGGCCAGAGAACACTCCCTACGAAGGTGGATTCTATCATGGCAAATTAGTTTTCCCAGGAGAATTTCCTTTTCAACCACCTAGTATTTACATGATAACACCGAACGGCAGATTTAAAGTTAACACAAAATTATGTCTTTCAATATCAGATTTTCATCCCGATACATGGAATCCAGCATGGAGTGTATCAACCATCCTCATTGGTTTACTTAGTTTTATGGTAACAACCCAATTTTTCCATAATTTCTACGTCAATAGATTTCAATATATTTCATAATCATACTCTAGATTTGATGTTTGCGTCATGTAATCTTATTTTAAAAGAAGTATAATTCTTAATCTTTGCGTCCTAAATATTAATACAATGTTTTTAATTTAAACTTAGTGAAATGTATACAATTATTTAAAGATTTAAAATAATAAAAGCTAAGGAAAGACAATCTTATAATATGACAATGATACCCTATTGAAAAGACCTCATAGATACCCGATAAAAAGGTGCAGATGCACACATAAAACCTGATAAATTTATCGGGTTTTATGTGTGTATCTGCACCTTTTTATCAGGTTTCTATGAGGTTTTTTCAATAGGGTATGAACTTTAAGCAGTCTCGTATTGACAAATTAGTAAAATTAGCATCATACTATTAAAAAAATGCAAATTTTATTATTTTGTAGAATTATTTACCATTCTAATTTTATCTTTTGACATACATGATTGCATATCTCAGTTAGTTACATCATAGATTATTGCAGTACATATTTGTAAAAAACAACTTAGTTTAGTATCAAAAACATCCAAAGGAACAAAATTAAACAATCTATGTTAATATTAGTATATTTAAGTAATTTATAACTTTTTTTTTTAGATTGAATCGAGTTCAGCATTAGGAGCGATTAACACCCCTGATTATGAGAAAAAGATCTATGCAGCACAGAGCCTAGAATATAATTTAAGAGATAAATTGTTTTGTGAATTGTTTCCTGACACTGTGGCAGTAAGTAATCTTCTTATTCTACTCATTCACTAATTGCTAAAAGTACTTACTGTAACAAATAGCTTTAAATAGATTTATCAATGAATGATTTATAAGTACTTCACTGTAAAAATCGAATTCTCAAAATAAATGAAAGATAGTCTCAAAATAATATACAGTATGAATCCATATTTATAAGTTTCACTTAATTGCATTACATATAATAATTTAAATGAAAATATATAAACTTTGAAGATATAGAAATATTAACTCATCCAAATTATCCATAGAAAATTAATGATTTTAAATATAGTTTGTCTGTTAGTTTTTAGAGCTATTTTATCTAATGCATATAAAATACATATGATAGAACCTAATGCTTACAAGCTAGACCAACTTAGTTTTTTTAAAACGTTTAAAGACTTTACAAGAAAATAATTCTTTATAAGTTAGCAACAGTACTATTTGTTTTAAAAATCGATGTATTAAAAGGTATCCAATTAAGTAGTTAAATGTTACTTGTATCTTTAAGTCAGTTTAGCATACATACGATAAATTAGATTTTAGAATATTAAAACATTTTGTTTGAATTAATCTTAAAAAATGTCCAATTAAACTAATTATATTATGTGATCCACAGACCATCAAAAAGGAGCTGGAGCGCAGAAAAGAGCTGGAAAAGCAAGCAAGGCACCGTTCAACGACGTCTGATGGTTCGTCACTGATTCACGATGAGCAGCAAATGGAGCAAAGTCCACTTCACAGTGCCCTCACGAACTTTGCTATGTTTATCGGCCTGGCCGTTTTCGCCTTTGCTGTCAAGTACGTCCTCAGGAGTATTGCCACACAAGAATACATTCAGCAGTAGAGGAAAGGAACATACGAAAAGCGCTACGTGCTTTGTTGAATTCTATTTGTCGTGAAGGAACAAAATACAACAACCAAGAAGAACGAGGGAGAGAGAGGGAGAGAGAGAGCGAGAGAGAGAGATAATATGTCAGAAAGTTCATCGAAAAACCGAGATTTCGATGAGGCAAATGCGAGTTTTTGACTTCAATCTATTACTAGTGCGTAACGAAATCAGAAGAAGAAATATCCAAGATAAAGAAAAGCAAGGTTACATTAGATTTTGATATTTGAGAATAGCGCAGAGTACGAATTGATCAAATTAAGATGCGCCGAGCCTCACAATTCTTACTCTGTTATCATCAGACTTACCAAACAATAGAAGAAAAATGTATAAGAAAAACGACTCTTCCCGCCCCAATTTTCCGCGCTTCGTTATGTCCGTACTCTTCTTATTCTCGATTTTTATGTATTAAAAAATAAGAAAAAACATGGTAAATAATACTTTGGTGCTTCTCTTCACGCGCGTTTTCTCCTACATTCGAGAACATAAAAATTACGCAATAAATTTTAAGGCTTCTTTAATAGCGCACATTGTTCAAGTTCGTCAAGTATTTTTGTCAAATATGAACGTACGCTCTCGTTCCACCAATCGTGCCAATAAGGAGAAATTGAATTGAGAATTTCAGTAGGCAAGCTATTATATTTCAAATCAGCACCAGATTTTGTAAATAACTATATAGCTAATAGAATTATCTTTTCTTCTCAAGTGCTTTTAACGATGCTCTTTTTTTCTTTTTTTCTATCGAAACTTTATAAAAAAGACTTGTACAAAAGTAACATTTCGTTCACATACACCAAAAATATACTTTATAAACAATTCTTCCTATTAACTTTGTAACTTTTTGTGTTCAAGTATAGCTAATTCTGCGTTTTATTGAACGTCAAGTCAACATTTAAGCAAAACAAAGAAACAATGATTTCTTATACTTTTTACAAAATATTTAATCAATTTATAAATAAAAAAGAGTCATTACGGCCGTGTTATCGTTCACAAGCATTCAAATGTAATCAACGAAAAATCTTGTGATTTATGCTATGTGACGTACACAAGGTAAAGTGGGGATAATTTCCAATTCTTTCATCGCTAAGTGAAAGAAAACTTATTAGATCGATCATTGAATAATCTGCAGATACCAATGATGATGTTATATTTTTAGTTCTGCATTAAAAAAAAATGTAAATAGAAATTGTGTTATAAGTTATTGCTGTAAACTTGCAAATATACATTTGTTTGCTTAGAAAAATATTGTAAACGCTTTTTATTAGGCACAATCGCTCCACTTTAATGCTTTATTTTTTATGTCATTTACAAAACCTTAACACATTCATAAACACACATTATTATTATTTATATCATAAATCTGAATTTAAAAAATTACATAAAGACAAAAAATAGATCCATTTAAATAGGAAAAACATTTATCTACTTTACTAAACATGCACGTAAGCGCGACCCAGTTGATGTATTGTTTAGTGCGAAAAATGTAGTTAGCGTTCGTTCCCGAGGTACAGCACGAAGATCGTACAAACAAAGTCGTAGGTGTAATATATATGTGTATATATGTATACGTCGGTTGAGAAGCTCCGTCGAAGCGCGATAAATCGTCTTGGATTCGAATCTGAATGACGCGTTGTCTGAGCTCGCTCGCGAGGAAGGACGAAGAGCTGCGGCATCCCGAGTGATCCGAATACCGCGTGAAAATCAGCGTCTTTGAGTTTGCTTAGATCTTCATATCGCGGAAACCGACATTTCGCATTGCTTTTCTAGAAGTAATATCGGCATTTATTCAAATATTTAAAATACTGTGATTACTTTGTAAAATATTTATTTTTTAGCGTTAATATTTTTCGACAAATATGAAAACTTCCAGTTGAATAATATTGAAAAGAATCAATTTATGACACCATTTGTCTTTAATCCAGTATCGATCTAGTAATTCAAAAGTACCTACATTTTTACTTGGTTTTTGTACATTGGTACAGCGGTAGTAAACCCACATAAATTAGTTTTAAAAAACATAGAACTAAAACTGCATGATAAACACGCAGCTATTCTCATAATAATTTTTCATCAACATTCTCTGTTAAAAATTAGAGATAAATGATGAAACATTTAAGTAGTAATCAGTATTACTGGTAATAAGAAGAAAAATCGAAATCAGTATCATTGTACATTAGAATTGAAAAGTAAATAAACTTTTTGCATTTATAAAAATTACAATAAAATATTAATAATTAATTTAAACCTAGACTCGAAGGTATTTGTGCTTATTATCTGTTTATCTATCGGTCACTTTAGTAATGGGATACGTGGCATCTGCTTCCAGGACCGTTACAAGGGAAAAGTAGTCTAATCTCTGAAAAGCGCATCACCATAATCCATTCAAACATCCCGCAGAAGAAGCAAACAGCAATTTATTTATCCGACCGCGCGAAATAACACGGAAGTCAGGCGGCAAGCTAGCACACGCTGCAGCCGCCGTATACTCACTTATACCTACTCCGTTTACTTTTTCCAACGGCTCACTTTCCCGATCTGGCTTATACCCAACTACCCAAGTGTAGCTTCTCTATAGGTACTGATCTCATCCTCTACATCCCTCTTTAAGTGATGTTCCCTCTTTGTTTTTATTATGCCTGCATTATTAATCTTTTTATCTCGAAAATTTGTTTTTACACTGATAAATAAAAAAATGCTTTCTCCATGGCAGGAAAATTTTATTATCGAACTTAAACATTCGAAAACATTGTAATTGTTTAAGGTATGAGTCAGATATTTTACTTTTTTTTCATTGTTTTATACTAGGTATAATCAGAGATAAGGGATAATATTGCATTTTGCGGGTAGTTTAAACGAGTTTCCATTGGTTAAGAAAACTGAGAAAATCGGCATTTATTTATTTCATCTTTATTTTTGTATAATTTTGACATACTTAGTACATTGCTAACCACAGGGCGCCGCAGTCCTCAGCTAACCTAATCTCTGTGAAATATTGTAAAAACTAATTCCGCAAAAATTTTTCAATATAAACATTCTTGCAAACATTTCGAACACCCGCCTAATCAGCAGAATTCAGTGAAAAGGTCGATATTCGCAACCCGAGTCCGAGTCTCCACTTAGGTAACTAGGTAAGTATATACCAACCCGACCAAGCCAATTAAAAGAAAAGAAAGGAGCAATAAAGAAGTCTAGCTTGAGCAGCATCAGCACACCTCTTCGTTTACTCGATCCCGCCCATCGCACGCAATACGGTTATACACATATTCCCCCTATACCATGTTCTAGTCGGAACTGAATCATCCCCTTACATTACAGTCCATATACGAACGCCATAATAGACCATATATAGATACAGGCGCCAGGACACCAACAACTCGAGCGTAACGCGCCAAACAAGATCCACGTGTGTGCGTGCCGAGTGCGGGATATGCGACATATACGCGACGCGAGAGAGTTTACGGCCCCGGCCCCGCGACCAGCGACGCCAAGGGACAAAACACGCCTACCCGCTCGCGTGTGCTCAACTGTGCGCTAACTTATAAATTTCTGTGCGTGTGTGTGGTGTGTGTGCGAGCGCCTTATACCCATTCCCATATTTTTAGGTTTTATCACGGTAATTAAAACTAAGCCATATACTTAGGCGGCTCTACTTCTTTCTTCTTTCTACGGATTCGACGTTGGCTGTATGAGGAAGATTTGAGATCGAGAAATGTAACGTGTGCTAGTCGAGATTTGTGTTTACTCCTATACGGCAGTTTATGCTGTTACGCTGCTGAGTTTTACGATTTTCGAATGCCGTCCACGGAGGTACTTGAGATATTGAGGAAATGGCGGGGACAGTTTTACTTTATTGCCGCGGAGATGAGTTTTCGATGAGAATTTGGGGCAGGAAGCGAGTTATGGTCTTTAAGCTCTTTTTTAGACGACATTTTTTGTATACTCAATGTTTATTGCGTGCAGCTTTCACATTGTATATGGTAAATCGTATATGAACTTGATATTATAAAACTAGCTTTTTATGTCTTCCGTTGTAATATATTTGTGCAAGTAAAACATACATACGTGCAGGTATAGTATCTCTTGTGTTCTAATTTCTCTTAATTTGTTATTTATTATTTTTGTCTTTTGTACCACTACATTTACTTACCAATCTTACCATAGAATCGATAACGCGCCTCGATTCTTTATTCTTGGTGTTTATACGCTGCACCAAATAAAAGGACTTCAGTGCTGTCTACAAACTAGTATTTCAATTGTATTTCGATAAATAAAGTAATTATGAATAGACAAGACGACTTGCGACATTTATTTTGGGAGGAATTGGAAGACAAACTAAACATCTTTATTCCACAATATGTGAATTTCATATTTAAACTACGTACGTTAGATAATCCTCGTTCACTAAGTAGTTTAGACTAATAAGCCATTGAAGAACTGGAGCAGTTTATTCGATCAGATTTGTACCGTTCTAAGATTCCGAAAATGCAGATTTATCTAATTATTATGGAATTTATGCTGCAAGCCCTAATGAGTTTAAATTCCCTATGGGGGATAAGGATCATAATACCTACTTTATTCCAATTCATTACAAAAAATGAATTCAATGTTGAAGAAGAAAAAAGACAAAAATTTATATAACACCAAAGATGTTTGAAAAATCAAGATCGAATGCAGTTTCTGTTTCTGACGTAGATAATAAGTTTGTTGCTACATTAATTTGCGCAGTTTGTCATAAGAAGCTCATTTTCAAAAAACGGTTTTAAGTTAAAGGAATACTTCAAATGTACAAAGACATTATTACAATAATAAAAAAAATATTTAGTAGAGCTGCTACAAAAAACTTTAAGCAAAATTTAGGCATCAATGAGATTAAGAATCAGCATAATAAATCATAGTACCTGACAATTAATTATATTCTTTTCAACAAAGAACTTGTGCAGCAGTCGCCAAAATCAAAGATACTCTGCGCATTCCGTACCAAATGGGGTACCTTATCAATGAATAGGTATAAATGATTGAATATGTAAAATCATAAATACAAAAAAAAAAATTAAAAATAAAACTTATAAAACTTATAAAACAAAAAAAAACTGTTTGGTGGGTTTCTATCCCCACTGCACAGAGCGTCCTCGAGTTGCGGGTAGACTGAAGAGGGAAGCCCATTACATCTTTAATAAAAACTTTTGAATCATCAAATTAGGGATCCAAAGGTTATAGCCGCAAACAATGAATAAACAGACGCGGCTTGGGTCACGAAGTTATTTAAATTTTGTTCGACTTAATTTTATAATATTACAGACCACCAAATAATTATTAAATTAAAACTGAATTAACGTCGAGAATAATCCATAAATATCACTTGGCCTTTTAACCAATAACCATAGCGTATTATCTTTCAAAAGGATCCAGCTTGACCACCTCGTTAACGAAAAAAAATGTAGAAAAATATTCTCGCCGCTCAAGCCAGTCCCTATTTCAGTAACCCAATCATACAAAACAAATCTCGAGCGTCCCGTTAAAAACTATTCATATTTTTAGCGCCCGATCAAAAGCCGCGGCTTATTAAAAGCAAACACGAAAAAGCGCATGCCCGAAACACGTCAAGTAGCACAAACAATATCCTCCTCCCTCATCGGTCCATGTAACAAGATATCCCTCCATGCTACCGGGGACTTACACACACCCACACACACCCACACCCACACACACACACACACACACACACACACGTCCGCACACGTACATTACGTCAGAGCTCATTAGCTACAGTATAACGAGTAAAGGCCTAATGAATTCCGGCTACCGGCGAAAATCGAAGCTGCTCCCATACAGGAAATGGACTATAGCGTGAAGTATAGGCGATTCCACGAATTCTAGTCGTAGGTGCGTGGACTGCAGGCACACGACTTCTCGAGATAAGGCGCGCGCGCGTGCGGCTCTCGCGTCTCCATAGTATATAGTTTATGGAGCCGACGGGGGGCTTGGGGATCTTTTCAGGCTTTTTTTTTCTCTTTTTTTACTCGAGAGAGGGAGATGTGGACCCCGTCGCTTGGGCTTCCGGTCGGGATATCGGACCCACCGGACCTCTGCTCTTTCCCGCTTCCTGCACCATTTCTTTTTCTTCTCGACTCTATATTCGCTAGTCGTTGTTGAACTAAATTTCTACAGTTTAAATTAATAATTCCTTTCAGTTCGGGGTGAAAGTCCTCGTGGCAATTTCATTACATGAAGTTATTCAAATGTTTTTTATTCACGCATTTAGGATACTGTCGATCTCATCGCTTCGATAATGTTTAATTTGTATTCATCGCTATAATTTTAACTTATAAGAGAGAAGCTTATCGATAATAATGTCATGTTCTGCACGGTACATTTTTTCAAACTTGTATGGGCACTAAACAAAAACTAACAACTATCCAAAGTCCTCGAGACTGTAAGCTGCATCCTCTGCCCCAAGAGAGACAACGACCAATAAATTGCGTCCCGTGTTGAGGCGACGTGTCTTGCTGTAACAATCGGCCGAGGCAGCTTCTAGACGGAAACAGATGTGTGCTTCTCGAGGCTGTCGAATAGTCAAGGATATATAGAGAAACGCCTAGAATGAGCGATAGTGTAATACAGAGACACACCGACGCAACCCTTGCAGCACCGTTCCGAAAGCTCACGAGCGACGCTTTTTAATTAACACGGAGTAGAGAGGAGGAGAAACTCTGTGGTCGAGACCGATTGCGTATAGCGATTCGAAATTGGAGAAAATTCAGGCGGAAAAAGTAATGGGAGCGATTTTTCCAAACCGATGACGCGTGCGATTGCTTTTACGAATTTACATTTTTAATTTGGTCTTAAATAAAGTTATTATCTTTTCAATATTATAACGATCTTTTTAGACTTCAATAAAAACAATGAATTTACAAAATTTCAATCATTAACTTCAACAACACATCGTCGCCTAACTAAAAATAAAGCCTATTTCAACATTTTAGCTTGGAAAAGGTACTATCTCAACTTTTCCGAGCTAAAAAGTTCATTCTCTATAATTTCCTATGTAAAAAAGTGCTCAAGTTCTCTGGGTAAAAAGGTTTTATTTCGCGAATGTGTTTTTTCTTTTGCGGAAATCAATTCTTCCTCACAAGTTAATGAATGCTTTCCGATGACGTGGATCCCGACTAAGTACTTGGTATTTGTAAACAGAGTTAACTTCTTCTACAGTAAATTTCGTATAAGTATTTATCTTTAGAGTTCAGGGATCGAATTTTTATTGAAGTCACCGAAAGTCGAGTAAAGCATATACCTATATTGAATGCAGATGAATTTTCGGAAAACATAAACGCTTATCTAAACTTTTTTGGCCAGAGAAGTGATACCTCGAGAACACGTTTTAATTCCTTGATCTTTCTTGAACAAAGCTTTAACATCAAATTTTTCATATAAATTTTCGTATACTCATTTATAAATTTAAAAGAAAAGTTGAGACGTATACAAAAGTCCTGCTCCAAATTGAAATGTTGGAACAAGCTCCTTGTCCCGCCTCGTCCACTGAGGTAAAATTACGCTGAATAATTAATCAATTAATCCACTTATCAAAATCACTAAAGGAAACATTCGTAAATAAAAGTCCCTTTAAAAGCGCACACACGCACACTGCATATAACACATACATATGACACAGGCATGAGCCGGTTAATAAATCTATAAATACAATGAGCATCGCGCGGTGCAGCCACTGGAATCCCCATCAAAAAGGCAGATCTCTCTTTCTCTCTCTCTCTCTCTCTCTCTCTCTCTCTCTCTGTAGCGGTGCCGTTCACGAGCACTGTCACCATGAGCACTTAAAACTGCCCCGGCGAGCGATTAGCGTATATGTAAAGCGCTCCGATCTATAAATCCCGCCGTCGCGTCTGTCATGATCCTCGATCGAGACAAAGACGAAGCGCCTGCATCTTCTCTTCTTCTCTACCCTCTCGCTTATGTACTTGCTGGAGCTTTTGCCGGTTTTACGATTCCGCCGAGATTCACGAGGCAGTTTAAAGAGGGCCGTGGCCGATGAAAATTCGCCGCCGCCGCCGTCGCCGTTGCGCTTCGTAGATCACTCGAAAATCATTCTTTCTTCTCCTTCATCTGCCTTTGTGAAATGTTCACGTTAAACCGCGTGTGCGCGCGAAGAAGCATTCCGCTTCGCTGGTTCCACGGCCCAGGCATTAGCATATGTTTATAATTTTTTATCAACTCATTATGTATCATTGTTTATTGTAATCGGAGAAATTATAAACAAAATACTTTTAGAAAAATAAAATCTAAAAGATTTTAGAATTTTTCATCAACTGATTAAGTATCATAGAACTTGTACACGAATATCGTATCTAGGATTTTTGCCGTTTTTGATACGCCTCGCGGGAATCTGTCTTTGTACCGTGCCCTCGCATATTACGTATAGACCGAATTTAACGTTTGGATTTTGCGATATGGAAATAAACGAGTTTTGAGGATGAGAAATATTTACCGAGCGAAAGTTGGAATTTATGGCTTCGAAATCCTGACCCCGCTCGAACCCATAATCCTCGACGAACATAAAAATCGTAAAAAAAAAGTTTTAACTTTGATGACATATTGCAGTACGTAATGTATATAGATCAAGTATCATTTATTTCCAAAGCTTCGATAAATACCAAACGCTCAGTTTTCTATAGCAGTTGGATTTTTAAAAATACGTATACAATTTATTATACAGTATACGAAAAGCCCGAATAAGGCAGTAAAAAGAAATACGAGTTGATGAATATAATACGCGTGAGATGCACGACATCAGCAGCAGCCGCCGCTTCGACCGGATTGGCCGTAGCGAATTCGCCGATGACACCGTTTCCCAACCAATCGGACGGCTCGCACGGCAATTCGCTTGCAACAATATTTGCACTGGCGCGCGGTGCGCGCGTCTACATTAGCCGCGTAGAAGCCTCCAGGAATTGGATCCGCGAGTTAACGGAACTGCCACGGGAAGATATTTGCTCGGATATATGCTTCGCTATACGAAAGCTTTCTTCTCGAGGCTTTTGGAGGTATCATGGCTTCTTGCTATTTAACTGCTTTTAATTTTTTTGCAAAAAGATATTACCAATCGAATTGGTATATTTGAATTATTATTGCAGCGTGTTATTCGTATCTTTAATTCTTGTGCATACAAAATTTGTGATAATAATTAGAATCGCTTTAATAACAGATTTGTTTAAAAGTTCAGTAATATACTTTAGCGCCGAGTATATACATAAACAAGAAATTAATAAAAAGAAATAGTTTGAAATGTATAGTTATATTGAAAATTCTGTCTGATTAGCGTATGTATATTATATTTACTGGATCAGAAGGGTATAGGAAAATAAGGCTCAAGAAATTTATTAAAAGTATTTTTTATTATAACGAATTTCTTTTCATATCCGGAATATAAAAATACTATACACCTTATATATCTATGAGGAATGAAAGGCTAAACTTAAAACTATTACAAAATTAAATTACGTAGCTTCGCATTAACGTTCTAATAATTAACAGAGATAAGTATATTTCGCAGATTTTTTTTTATTATTATTAATATTTACATTGTCATAATACGCGGTAACATATACATGCTATATCACGAAATCGAATCAGGCGATCTGCAAAACGTACCGCACTACATCTTTAATAACTATACGGAATAAAGATAAGAACTTTTCTTTGTTCTCGCATTGAGGCGCGATACACAATAAATTACCTTTTAATGCAACAATTCCGGCCAAGTATTTGATCTTTTACGAAACGAAAAAATAAAATTACAGTTTTCTCTTTTTCGCTCGCGCATCGCATCATTCAATCTCACTATATATAAAATATATTATAGATAAACGCTGTTGGACAAAATATACAAATAATTTATATCCTGATTTGTACAATCGCTTATAATGCTATTTACATGGTAAAGGGGATGTAAAGATGGATCGATTGTGGCGCTCGCACAATAGCTGGCGGCCGATTTATCGATGATTAATATTGTCTTTGGCACGTAGTCTGTATGGTCTGAGCGACGATATCGAAAAGCCGTCAGTATTCCTATATTTTATTATAATTTTGAAGAAAAAACGTAACGTAAGATATACAAGCTAAACTATACTCGCGGATATTCAATAATCTCGATATTATCAAACATTTTTCACTCCCTTTTACGAAAGATTACGTTCCCTTTGTCGCATAGGTCTAACGTCGCGTCGGCGTCGCTCCGCAGCTGTCGCATCATTCAGTTTATGCCGCAGCTCCCCGCCTGTCTTTACGCTTGTAGGACCGACAATTACGACCTGCTCGTTAACGATCTTTATGGACTGACAGAAAATCTCCTTTGTCTACGATATTCCAAGTGCCGCTGCAGTTGCACCCGAAAGTACAACTTTTCTCCTACCCCAGTTAATTGGGAAATTTCCGCCTGCGTTCGAATTAAAAAGTTCGCGATGGCTCGAAAGAGAGAGAGAGAGAGAGAGAGAGAGAGAGAGTTGCTGGCGTACCGAGAGAGGTTTCGTTATAAAGCCGGAGTTTGCTTTGGCTCGGCGGGCGTTTAAAATAAACCAAACTCCTCTCTCTCGCGCGCAACGTCGGAATATTCACACGCTCCGTCCGGCGGCGAAGAAGGCGGCAAAGAAGGCGGCGGTGCCTCGGAGAGACGATCGATCCTTCTTTCGGCTTTACCCCCCTTTCTTTCTCGAAATAGACCTTATTAAGCTGATTTTTTGTTCTACTCTTTCTCTCCCTCTTCTTCTCCGCACCAAGAGCTCGAATTTTTCGCGAAGAGACAGTTTTGACTCTTGCCACTTGAAAATATTCAAATTCGGCGGCGAGTTTTGAATAAGGCCCGTAAGGCAAGAATAGGCACTCGAGTCTATAGAGACCCCAAAAGAAATACCCATGAAAGGTAAATGGTCGCGTGCAGAAGTGTAGCAACGGCTAAAGTAAGGACCGAGGTGCTAGAGAGAGGCTTTGAAGGAGAATCATAAATTCACGGCTAAAGGCAACCCAAACACGTACTGCTGGTCCTTTCCGACTACGGCGGGACTACATGGACGATCTTGGAGAGCGAATTTCGAGCAACTATCTGGGAATCCCCGCAATAATCGGCGGTCATTCAGCCTGACTATTGTCGACAGGCCAAACACCAGTAAATTTTATATTATCGACCGGTTCCTCTCCGCCCACGAAAACAACTGGAAAAACCAGTAATTTTCCCCAGAGGCGAATATTATATTGTTGGAAAAGGTAAAATATATATATATATAAGGTATACAGATGCCCCGAACAAGGGACTGCCGGTACATCGCAAACACCGAGGGAGACGGAAAATCTCTGAGATGTCTTTTCTATTCCCTTTTCTTTCTTTTGGTTCGCGTGGAAAAGCAGCTTTGACGCGTGGCTAATGGATTCATTAGTGGCGAGATGCAAACACAACTTTTTCTTCTCGCGCCCGCGCCGCTGACGATCCCCATTGTGAAAAGTTAACACGTCTCTGTCGCTTTGCAATATCGCATTTCGAAAGATCGAGATATAGAAACCTTTTGTTTGTCCCTCGTTAAAAATATCGTAGTCTAATATATACAGATACATAGTGTAGTAAAAAAATGAGTTTTGTATTAAACAAAAAGCTTCTATACTGGATTAGTAATCGCATAATAATATTCATCAATTACTTAAAAGTCCGATGATAAAGATCGCATGAGAATCTCGACGTTCACGATCACTAGAAAAGTCGCGTCTAGCGAGGCGTCGAAATTCCCTCGATCCTCATCCCCATTTTATATTATATACATAAAACATTGATCCCAATGTTTATATATAATATATGTATGCGCTCATCATTATCGCTTTCCAGCGAAAGCGAAATGTGAACGATCGACGCAACGCGAATCGACTCCATCGATTATGTGATATACTACTTATTCCTTTTAAGTTGAATCCTTCAGTTATTGATGTTCCAGTCGCCTTCCATGCGCCAGACGCTGAAGAAGTACGAGAGCTTGTCGTGGGCCAAGAAGTTGCAGTTCGAGGACTGGATCGAGGCGACTATGTCGCGCGCCGCCGATAGCATTGCGCTTTTTGAGCTCCTGTCACCTGCAAACACAAAATTAACAGTTTGATTAATGAAATGACTGATGAAATGATCTATAAATGTTATCTACATCTATTCATTGATATAAGATGATTGCAAAACCCATTGCCAATTAAATGTTGATAAATTTATAACAATCACTTGCAGTATTTGTTATTAATTTCGAAAATTATAAATTATATTTTGTTTTAATTTGATGAAAAATATGTAACATAATAATTTAAGAATTTTAAACAAACTTTAATGTTTAAATGATTAGAATATTTTTAGAACGGTGTGCATTATTCTTTAACCGAATGGGTATTACAATGTTATGAGAAGGGCTTCAAGTGGCCTGACGTAATATCAGAATCGTATCTGTTTAATTGCGTCGCGAAACAAGTAGACAAGTCTGGGATAGCCTTCAGTAGCGGCATACAAACAATTTTAAGTGCCAGTCCCGAAAGTTATGCTTGTTTTTCAAGTATCCAAACTCTTTTCTCGCGAGGGACACGAGGACCGAAGAAAGAGGAGCGCAACGATTTATCATGTTTTTTTTTCCCTCGAGTGAGCACAAGCATTAAGAGGAGCAGTAAGTTTTGTCAACGACTAAATTAATTTTTTTTTGAGCGATAAAAAAGTCTGGAATTTATGACTGCTCTTGCGATAATGCATTCATTGCATCAATTGCTGTACTAAAAAATTCAACTTACTGACAACGGAAAATTAAAATGCTCAGTAAAAGAACGACAACACGTCGAATATTTAAATTAAAAATCATAATAACAGTACATACCTGTTTCATCGGAGCTCTCGCTATTGATGCTGCAGTGCAGTACTTGGTACAGGAACTCGATGTACTTGACAGCGAGCCTGAGCGTCTGGATCTTGCTGAGCTTGTCACTGGGCAGAGTCGGGATGGTCTTCCTCAGAAGTGTGAAAGCCTCATTGAGGCTCTGAGTCCTTTGCCTCTCTCTGACATTGGCCATGACTCTTTGACTCTGTAACTCTTCCTCGGTAGCGCCTCCCTTCCTTCTGATCTTCGACCTCGAGCGGCTGGAGGTCGATGTGGTCGACGAGGACGAGGAATTCGTATCGTCCGACTCGTTATCTCTGTCTAGACTCGCGATGCGCTTCCTCTTGATGCCTTTCGGCCTCGATGGGTTCCTCACACTTTGGGCCGTCGTAGATGTAGCTTCTGAACTTCTGCTCACGGCCACTGCCTCTTGTTCCCGTGGCTGTTGTTCCACTCGCGGTTGAGCTCGTTCCTGTTGCTGTGGCTGAGGTTGATGCGGCAGTTGAGGCTGCTGCTGATGCTGCACCGGTAGGGATTTGTATTCTTCTGGCTCAGCCTTGAACTTGAGGGCATCGTTCACTGGATAAGCGATTGGTACCGTCGCAAGCCTCGTCGCATCTTCATCGGGTGAATATACTTGCTGATGGGGCGACAATGTATCAGCCGCATAGAGAACCTGGTCCTGCTCGCGGTTGTGATCCGATAAGAATACGGGCGATGTTTGATCGTCCAATCGCCTGCTGTCATACCTGTCTAGGTTGCTCTCAATGGGTGCTTGGTAGTACTTTTGAATAGTCTTGGATTCCTCCAGATTGTCATAGATATACGGCTGATAGATCTGATGATGTATCAAAGGATGCTGCAGAATGGTAGTTTGGAAGCTTGGCAGTCTGCTGTGATGCTGATTGTGCGGATGATGATGAAGCTCGGATACCGGCGAGCTAAGATCCATGAGACTGGTACCGGGTGAGAAGCGGCTATCGCCGTAATGATCGGGCGAGTTGCTGGCCGAGCTGCCGGCACTGTTCGGAATACCCGAACTGTCGTTCATCAAGTAGAAGTTGTAGGACTCGGGTTGCTGCTGAGTCTGCATCTTGACCCGAAACTTCAAACACTTTTGGGTAAATAACGTTTGATCGTTTTGCTTCGCGAGCTTCGTACGGGGATTCGCTTCAGTAAAGTCTACTCGCGAGTTTGAATGTCTGAACGTCAATTGCCATTTGCGTCTGAAACTTCCTCAACAAATGGACAGGATGCACAATGTAATGTTTACAAAGATGGACACTATTCCCGGTGAACGCGATTGCGATCTAACACACTTGGACATGGGAGTGAACCGAGCCAGGTCTGCGTGTTTCCAAGGGTGAGACTTGTCTGGTGGATGGATGCGCGTTCCACTCCAAGATATCTACGATGGTGGAAGGGGCCCCGCCTCTTTCTTCTCCCTCTCCGTCCTCCCCACCAAACGCTTATTTCCCTTGCGGACAGTATATACGCGTATACCTACAGTGGGTGCGGAGAATAAGAGCGAGTGAAACGGTTCTGCATTTCTTTCCCCCGCCGCTTCTTCGCCATTCAGATCCCCACTACGGAGAGACAGGACTGCCACCAGCAAGCGGGATGGATTCTTTTATGTTCGACCCCTCCCACGCGCGACGAGAGAAATGCGAATGAGAGGAGATGCGAGCAAGAGAGAGAGAGAGAGAGAGAGAGAGAGAGAGAAATAGTTGGTGAATGGGAGAGGAAGCCTTGGTGCAGGCGTTGGTTAAAAAATGACGCAGAATTGTCGTTTTCGATGACGAGAATTTGCTATCCGGAAGAGACGAGATTTTTAGACGATGGGAAATCACTTTATTATTACACACTATAAATTTCAATTTGTGATTTTACATGAGATAAGACAGTATAGTATATTTTGTATTGCAAATGACATTCAGATCGTTTCAAAGATTTGTGTATAAAATATTTAATAGTATTATCTAATGGTATAACTTTTATAAAGATATAATAAATTCTATCAAGTCTTCAAAGCTCTAAACTATTGAATATTACATGTAAAATATTACAAAAATTAAAGAAATTATTATTACACGACTCTTACTCATGCAAATTCAAATTATGTAGCGTAGATTAAAAAAACACCTCGCAATGCAGAATATTTTCATTTGAATTTCTACATCATCATCAAGGAATTTATTTCTGCAGACATAAAAGCCATTTATAGGCTGGATGTTTAAAAAAAGCACGAGTGCACGTTCCGTAACGAGAAACTATAAAGTAATAATCTAAAGGAAGAAATGCAGCAAGACTTAAAAGATATCGGCTTCTCGTTGTCTTCTCTCAAGCGTTCGCAGACACGCGGGAGATGCGCACGAGGAAAGAGAAGAGACAAAGCAAAAGAAAGCAGAAGATGTATCGCGCGAAAACAAGACGAGGCAACAGTCAAGTTGTCAGTCAGAAATGCTGAAGAATGAAATTAAAAAGTCAAATGAAGCTACATTGCTCGAAGTATACGGCCACTAAATTTACAAACTGTATAAAGCAGAATTTGTGCATTAATAATATATAAAGTCATTCCGATACAGTATAGAAAATAATGATATTTTGAATACAATATATCTATATTGAATTAAAAAATTCCGAAATACTTACATAATCTCCCACGAGCCATGACAATTTCTTAGAGATTGGACTGTTTCGTTGTTAATCGTAAATTTTATTATCATAGATAAAAATTCAGATCTATACATGTACCGAGCAAAAAAATTTTATAATGCTTCTTTGGTACTCTGGTGGAAATATGAACATTTTAATTTAATGTTCAAAAAATTATTTTATGACTATAATTTATATCAATAATATGATTTCAATAATATGATTTAGTAAAATTGATTAATTAATAGTAATTTTTGTTCAACAATGTAATCGTATTAACGGGTTAACTAATCAAAGCATAATACAACCAGAAACTGATAAGAAAATTGTGTTTAAGAAATATATTTCAAATCATTGCATTATGGTAAGAGTAGCTATTTATAATTTGTTGAATTAAATTTAACCAATAACTTCTTAACCTATACTTTTTTATTTATTGTTTAACATTTCTTAATCTTACAATTTTATAACCATTTTATTATTGAACTTATTGTTTGCTTATTTAACTTATTTTAAAATGCTTATTTAAAAGTAATATTTTGTAAGTCATAAAACCATGCAAATTAGTGTTTCATTTAGGTTAAAAAAATGACCATAAAAAATTATCCTATAGCAATAAGATTGTAATCGATGGTCATAAAATGATCTAAAAATGTTTTTGATTTCATTTATTTAATTAAAAAATTTATTTTCAATTTGAGTAGCATTTAATTTGTTCAATTAAATGTTATTTAGAAGATTAATATATTTATTTATTTATTTAAATATATCAAATGGGCTGGAAGCCGTTTGATGTATTTACCACAAAATATTGTACGAAATACTGAAAAAATGTATGCTTTTAAACCAAATAAGTTACTTTATTGGCACTTAAGGCAAAGTACTTATTTAAGACATTTTTTCTCCTGCGCAATATTGATTCAACGCCGATATACAACGTTTTTCTTCTATAACCGGTCTATTTTGTGTTTGAAACCATCATGATGC
Organism: Megastigmus dorsalis; assembly: GCA_900490025.1. Taxonomy (NCBI): domain Eukaryota; kingdom Metazoa; phylum Arthropoda; class Insecta; order Hymenoptera; family Megastigmidae; genus Megastigmus; species Megastigmus dorsalis. The sequence goes on along the minus strand of UELU01138011.1, from coordinate 121,963 downwards.
ACTTTATGCATAAAGTCCATACAGTAAATTAAAGCTTTAAATATTTCATACGCATAAATTGTATATGGAAAAAGAAAGCTAATTGTTGCTGCTCCTACGACTTGTTCATCTTGAAGAAAAAGGTCGAGGGCATTCATTAAACAAGCAAGAGTTATCGCACTGAAAAATTCCAGTAGCTCGGTAATACACGAAATATGGCGGCGGGGCGCGCGAAGGGAAAAATCGACGATGAGTTACGGTGTATAGTTGCGGCGGGCTTGCTCGTGGTTGCGCCAAAAATAGTAAAGAACACGGGCGCGCGTATATATCGTAAAAGAACGAAATTCCTGGCTTTGGCTGGGGTTTTCGGCCGAGGGAGCGAGAAGGAAGCTAATACTTTTCGAGTTCTCGGCTTTGCTCGCGAGCTGGGCACAAAGGCGTACATCGAGGCTCAAGGCAGAGAGAGAGAGAGAGAGAGAGAGAGAGAATGTGAGCGAGCGCGGGTGAAAAAAGCGCGCACGCCGCGGGCTCGACTCGTAATCGACATCTTGAAAGAAGTGCGGTCCCGACGGTGCTGAGATTATATCGCTTTGAATTTGTAAGTTTTGGCCTCATATAGGGGCATGGATTATTTCTATAAATAAAAACAAAAATTGAGGGGCAGCTTTTTCTGCTCGCTCGCTCGTATATATATATATCACGCCTGTATTATATCAGCGGAAAAATGTAAATTAATTTAAAAAAAAATGCTATTTCTTATACAATAATTTTTCACAAGTGTTAAAATATTTATTTACTTTAAAGTATCTTTTGCAATCAAATAATGTTTATGAAAATAGAATGTGATCCCTGAGTTTTTTGTAATAAAATTGATTTAACGAAATTGCAAAAGATACTGCTATATAGTTGGTAATAAAGACTTATACATATCGAAAGCGTTTTCTTGCATTTAGTATATGATGAAAAATTCAAGAGTTAAATATATGAAGTACAGTGGATAGCTCAGACGGTTTGATCAATTGGGCAAAATTACAGGTTCGTGTTTATTGTGACATTCGGAGAGGCTCGTATGAATTCGTGTAAATCTCTCCGTTGCATATTTGGTGACTTTTATGACACCGCTAAGCTTACAGCTTTTTCTCGCCCTGTCTTGACTTGGCATTACGACTTGGCGTAAATTTCAATTCTAAGACACTTTTATGCACAAAAGAGTTTGAATCTTATAATTTCGAAAACGGAAGTAATTATTAATTTTTTTTTTTATGAGCTTGTATTTCAGTGTGAGTATTCACAAGAGGAATTCGAATCATAAAAATGATTCATAGAAATATATTCCCAAAAATCTACGAGAATTCTCAATCTAGTACATCTATATATAGCTGTTATACATATATAAACAAACGAAAGAAAAATCTTATACATTTCATTACCTTTTATTCATTTCCCGCTTGGAAGTCAGCCTCGATATCGCCGCGTGAAAACGATTATAATTCCATCATCGCATTATAATTATCTTAGCGTACGGCCAGAGCTAATCCGCGTACAAGCGGGCATAAACTCCGCTTCCAATTATCCCTTCGCCGCGCGAGCGAGCGAGAGAGCTTACAATAATACGCGTTCTATTCTCGAAATTCTCGCGGCGCGCACGGCCCGCGCGCATAAACTCTTTTAAAACGCCAAGTCGAAAAATTTATTCGTTATCGCGCGGTACGAGCTTCCTCGCTTATATATATATATATATATATATATAATATGGGCAAGGAGAGAGCCAGAGAGAGAGAGAGAGAGAGAGGAATCGTATAGAGAAATGCACACCGGTATTATTATTTCGGCTCTTTTGATCGGCCCAGCAAATTATTCTCGAGTTGTTTATCGAGGTACGCGATTATATACTGGTCAGGCTGTGTGGCTCGTCTGGATTGCAGCCAAATTCTCGAAACGCCTCGATTACACGAGCGCGATGCGCAATTATGCGCGAGTTACGAGCACTGCTATACCGATCGTTGTCGCGGTATCGATATAATATCCGTTACCTCAATATCATAATTAACTCAATATCATTTTCGTACTTGTGGCACGAAAAAATGTAAATATATCGATTGGATACGCATACTGCCACTGTTTTACACCGTACAACTAATCCCCAAATCCAACAATATCATCGGATCCGATAAGAAATGCCAATAGGCACGATTCCACCGTATATGGCAGTTCAAGTAGTCGCAGCGATAACGCCCAATATAATACGCCTACCGCAGAAGCGCATGGCCGTATTGTTCTTAAGGATTTCGCGCGACTCGAGCGAAAATATTTGCCGATGAAAACCATAGGGCGGGGATCGCATAGTCTGCGCACACACGCGGACGAGCCGCGTCTATATAGGTACCGATCTCTTGACTTTCGTGCTAACCGAGAGAACCCGAGATAGAAGAACGGGTAGCCACGAAGGTGTAGGTTCAAATGGATTTGGCTGTTTATCGAAAATATTGTCGCAGACCGAGAGGCTAAAGTCAAGAGGGAGATTTTGGCCCTGCTGCCAGGTTAATCGCAGATGTGTGCTGAGCGATCGTACGAGTCGGCTGCGGAGTCTAGCCACTTATTCGCCGCGGATTAGTGATTTATTGCTCTCTATTGTTACCTGAGTACATTTCTTGCTGAATGTGAAATTATTTTACTTTGGTATTTAAATTTTAATGAATTTTACAATAAAAGGTCACTTTGTATAAGTATATGCCTGTATATGTACTATATTTCCGGTTACGATGTTTAATTAAAAGAATAATTGACCATGTTTAATAATTAACCCCATTAGGACCATCACAGCGATAAAAATTTGCACCGTAAAAATCTAATATGAATAAAAAATATATTATTATTATTAGATATTGTTATATTTTATATAGTATATTGTTATATTATTAAATTGTTAAGATATATGCCTGGTAGAAAGTTAACAGTATCTAAAATTATGCAGGTCATATTTTCAGTTGTTGCCAATAGAATATAATGTTCTTATGAAACAATTAATTTTTATCTTCAACAACTTAATAATGTTAGCGTGACGTTTTTAACTAGAAAATTAACCAATAATTAGCCAAAATATCGTTAATGTTTCTATCGGGGCTATGTAATAGTTTATTCCTTTTTCGGGAATAAACTTGAAAAAATAAAAAAATAAATAAAATTATTAATAAAATTAAAAAAATAAAATAAAAAATAAAATATAAAAGCTAAAAAGCTAAATTCTTTTCATATCGCTTTACGCAATAACGCGAAATCAGAAATGAATGGACGCACAGAATAGGAAGGTGTGGAGAACGTAATAAAATGGTGCTATAAGTTGCAGGAGGTGTAGCACTTGTTGCCATCCAACAAAGCCATTCAATTTCTCCCGGCCCTTTGCCCCCCCCCCCCTTACCCCACACCTAGAAATTCAACGCCCCTTTTAACCCATATTGTATAGATACACATTACCGGTGCTTGCATTCTGTCCATTGTCCAACAAATTATAAGAATGAATTCATAGAAAGTAGAGGAGTCTACTTCTATTATAATAGACAAGAGAAAGAGAAATCATCGTATAAAGGTACTCATTGAATTGTTATTCAGATAAATTGCGTTGGTTATCTAACACGATTTTAAACGTTTATGTCAATATCAAATGCCAATATAATCGAAATTAAGAGCAATACCTGCACTGTTTAATTTCAATTGTTTTATAACTTTTGAAAATAATTCATCATTTCAATAAACACCAGGACGAATAAAGTATAACCAATCCAAAAAATGTAGCAATAATCCATATAAATCATTCTCCAAGACGAAACTCTCGAACGAAAAGCTATCGAGCATATTAAAAAAAAAGTTAAGCATGCAAGTGCAAGACAAAAAAAAACCGGTAAGCTCGCATCTGGCAGGAGATGAAGTCGGCGAGCCGTTGGCGCACATGCGATTCGTGTGCCTCCCCCACCTGAGAGATCTGCTGGTCCCTTAACACTTATACACACCGTGCAGTATTGAACATGCGCCTAGAGAGAGTCGAAGCAATACTATAAGTATACGAGCATGGACAATAGAATTTGAGACACGTTCGTTCCATGTGTCCGACACACGGCGAGCAGAAGCAGCTCCGTCTAACGAGGCCCCCACACCAGACCTGCAAAACAGACGAGGCCCGTGAAAATTTTACAGGGTTCCCCCTACTCTCTCTCTCTCTCTCTCTCTCTCTCTCTATCTATCTCTCTCTCTCGGTGCAATTTCCTTCCTTCCGTATATATAATAGTTCTCACTCCCTCACCCATGTGTTTCTCACTCTCTTGAGAAATTTGCATTTATGAGTGCAGAGGCTTTCCGTGGAGGAGCAATAGTTCGAAAGATTTTTCTGGTACCGCATGTCTAACATGTGTTGTTGTTCGGGCCCGCGGCGCGCGAAAATTCTTGAACGCCGGGCTATATAACCTATACAGGAGTAGAGTCGTTTCGTGCCTGCAGCGGGGTCGCATGCCGATATATGGACGACACATGTTTCCACGGAAAATCTGCAGAGGGAAAGTCTGATTGAGGGGCCCGATGCGCTTTTATGACTTCATCCGTCACTTACTCTCTCTCTCTCTCTCTCTCTCTCTCTGTATGTCTCACTCGATGAGTTTTTTTCTCACGCGACCTGCTGGTTTTAGTGCGTCCATGGTTTTTGCTCGGAGAAGGATTACTGGTGGACGTTGTTTTTAATTTTCTCAATGTGGAGTATTATAGTGGATTTTCGGCCGAAAGCACGTTTCCTTGCAATTAAGTGTATGTAAAAGCTCTTGTTGCACAATTTCCAAAGCTCTATACCGTCAGTTTCAACTTTACTTAATTGTAAAAACTTTTTAATCTCTTTTCTTGTCAATAAACTTTAATGCATCTTATTCTTTTCTGACTGTTCTGAAATTTTCGTAATTATTTTAAATTAATCATAGTAATTGTAAATTAAATTATATAGTAAATTAAGACCTCTACCTTTGATGCATTGTATCTTGAAAAATCTGTCGGTAAAAAATATTGAAAAAATTCAGGGTAACACTGCTAACTTCGGATACTCTAAAATACAGTTCCCTTCAATTTTTTAATCAATCAATCAATCAATTAAAAAAAAAAAATTCAATTACTCATCGCAAAAATCGATTTTGCCATAACGAATGACATGCATGTAAATAAATATATTATGCCTTGCACGCTAACAAAACAAAACAGCTAATCTCTCTACCAAAATCATAGTATAACCACCAGCAAGAGGAAAATCAGAGCTTCGACCCGATAGTACCTCCAATATATGCAAGTACACAAGATACATAGACTAAGTGCGCATAGAGTCTCACAGCGTCAGCGGGTACACGCTGCACAAAATCTGCGAGTATTTCGAGGGATACAAACGTACCACCCATAGCCCCCGTCGAGTTCGTCATATGGCGGACTACAGAGCCGTGCGCTCGGGGCAGACACTCGGGCGCCCCGTCCACGCGTAATCTCGAGCCGACAGAAATGACCAGTCCTTGATTTACCTATACCGGTCTTTCGGTATAGGTATATATATATATGTATATAAGCAGACAATCGATAGGTTATAAGCTCGACGAGGACCAGGCGCTAATTGCTTTGCTGGTGGCCGGATTGATGGCTCTGCCTTATACCGAGGATTTTCAAGAGAGCTGTGTACAGTATACAGCCCCCTTGGTCTTGTACTTTTTCTTATTGAGGTCCTTTTATTTCTGGGTTTTCCCGCTCGGACTCTTGTTTGTCACGTCCTTTTTCCTTTTTCTTTTTTTTTCCCTACCTTCAGTGCATGTTGGCTGAATAGTGGCGGGTGGATATATATGGGTGGTGAGGTTTGACGATTCAGATATTAAAGGCTTAATTCCTGTATTATATGCAGTCGTATGCGTTAATCGTTTTATTAAATCATAATCGATGTAGATTCAAATTAAAGATTAATTATATCAAAATAATTCGAAATTAGAACATAATTGACAATATCTTCCTTAGATCTTGTTTTGTACATTTCGTATCATGCATAAGTAGTGTCCGCAAGTATTCCTATACCATTGCCAATATTGGTTCGATTTTCATATCTCCTGTAATAAAATAAAATTTTCATTTTATCTCCATACTTATTTGTTACTTACTGAAAACTCACTGTACATATTGTAATAAAATATTAGATTATGAAGAAAAAAAAACATTCTTTGCTCTCAAAAATTTATATTACACGATCAGGTAAATTACTTAATTGTCGATCAACGATCGGTAAATGCGTACAATGAAGCCACTGAAAGCCATTCGACAAAGAAGCCTCGTTCCACGAAATCCAGGAAAAGTGTAGCCGCAGCTTTATAACTCTCAATCATCTATATCTGAACAATCCAAGTCCTCGTGCATATGTCGTCAGCATGTGGGGTATATATGGGTGCAATATAAGATCCACACTTGTTCTCGGGAAAATGCCGATGCACTTGTTTGCGGTCAAGGCCCCGTTTAAAGGAACATATATACCGGCATAGTAAACAACACATGCTGCCAAATATATCGTGTATACATATACACAATCCTCTCGATGAACTTGAACACGTCGCGAGCACGTGTTGAACAGTCGCGCGGGGTGCAACGACGACGATGACGACGACGACGACGACGATGTCGGATGCTAGTTTATATACGACGCCGCAGGCAAAACAGGTAGCACGTGTTAGCTTGTGGCGACTCTGCGCGTGTAGAGCAAGTGCACGAGTATCGAGATTACGATCCATATCGCGCTACTCCGACACCAGTTTCCTATTGCTTGGAAAAACAAGGAGCGATTTCGGTAGCTTTTTCTTTGTCACTTTTCGAGATTGGAAATACACTTGTCAGTTTTGAGCGATTGTATGTTGTTAGCGATAATAGTGAATATTTCAGGATATTATAGACAGCGCAAAGCCTTTTTATGCAAAAAGACATGTACAAGTGGAACTTTAAATGAGTACATTATATGTAAACTTTTTTATGATAAGCATATGATATATTAGTTAAAGCTCAAAAATATTTTATCCAAAAAATACTTACGTATTTATTTTTCAAGTACCAAAATTTAGTTTTCATGAAAAAATAGTTTTTTTTTTAAACTCTTCTAATAATATTTTAATAGCAAAATACATCAATATTTTAGAAAATATTAATTTGAATGTGGTTGTATTTGTTCGTAGGTTATTTTTTGTGAATTTGTAAAAAAAGTAATGTCAATAATTATTATATCTATTTTTACTATGATATGTAAAAGTTGAACTTTTTTTTTCGCAAATTGATCTACATTATTTGATTAACGCGACTGATAATAATTTGCAATGACTATGAAAACTTTTATTGCACTGTTTATGTATCAATAACTATTCATACTTTATACGCTAAAATGACCAGACTACCAATAAACTTTTTATTCAAGTTTAAAAGTTAGGCAAAAATTTTATCATTAAATTTCAATAACCTGACTTATATATATATTTTTTTTAATTAATGGCCGTCGGCATCAAGGCCGATCACGTAAGCTCTAGACTCTTTTTACACAAGAAGCACTCGAGACCACCCGCACAAGAGATGAAAGTCGCGAAATCGGAGCGACGTCGGACTACTTAGGAACAATGTACACAATCGAGCTGCGACAACGGAAGTGCACTGAAGTTTCTATACAAACTCGAGATCGAGCGATACGGATGTGTGTTTAATTCTACAATCCCTGTTTACGTAACAAAGTATATTTTCAGAAAATCAATGTATTTGTACTGTCGTATACTTATCCAGATCTACGATAAGCAATAACATTGCATTAAAAAAGTGTTCGACTTCACTTGGTAAACTAAAAGAATTATACATCAATAATAATAAATCCCGACTATTTTTTTTGTCTGATATGTGAGTCGAAGAAAAAATTAGATCTTAAATCCCGATTAAAATCAAACGATTCATATTGCGCAAAATCCTTTATTTTAGTCCGAAAGCAATTCGTTATCACTGTTGCAACTGGTCACTGTTGTACAATTGAGCAACCTCATGTATAACGTGTGCGCAGAAATCCTGCACCATTAAATTTTATTTAAAAATTCTGGAAAGTGTACATTGTATCGGCACAATGACATTCTATAGCTGGTGCACGGGATTATAGAAAAATGCTGCACAATAAACCACCAGCAAAGCACCAGCAATAAATTGCTAGGGCAGAAAGCGGTACAGGGCACGTACACGCTTAGTTGGTGCAGGCATAAATTTCAGCTCTCGGAACGTGCTCACAATCGGATTTATCTATATAAAGATCATCAAATTTCAAACTGTATAAACAGCAACTGGTGGGCCAATGCAGAGGAAATAATTGTACCCGTAGAGCCCGTGGCGATGGTGGGAGGCAATATCGGGGGAATTCCCCGCAAATAGCGCCATAATCTTGGTAGTCGTGGCGGGGGTGGGTTATGGGCCGACGACTGCTGGTACCTGGTGCGGTTGGTCCTGCAACCCCCCACCCCTCGAACGAGACGATATTCCGACTGGCACAGCGGGACGTGTCAGGTATAATGGATTGCGGCATAAATGAGCGGAGCGATTATGGCGTTTGCTGGTACCAGCAAATGTATACCGGGGAAATCCATGAGGACGTGGATGCCGACGCTGCTGGTATCTGCAGTGCAGTTCCTATGCGTGCGTCCTGTGCTCCGTATAGTACTGCCGGTATATAGAGGTGCATTATACGACCACCCCGTACGTACAGAGCTGCGGAGCGATGCGCAGTCCCTTTGCCGCGCCTTTGGATTATGTACCTGGCCAATAAAAGTAATCCGAAGGCTCTTTCGTCACCGGCACTATATTCACGCTCGCAGCTATATCTGTATATATGTTTACTATAGGGGACAAATGCTCTTCTGGTTTTTCCCGTCTTCATTTCTTTCTTTTCCTTTGTCTTGTGTATAGCTCGATTTAGTTCGGGGTTTACGTAGATGTAGATTTTGCTGCTTCGTAGAGGAGAATTTTGCGAGGCTTAGACAATTAATTTGTTTACAATTCATTCGTATTTAATGTAAAGAAGTGTTTAGTTATTAAAGCATCGACTATTATATATAAAAGTTCATTAAAAGGTATTAGAAATAAAAATATACTTCTTTGCACCAAATAGATTCTACAATAGATCGTTTCTTTGTCAGTGTTCGAGAAACCTTCGTTCGATTTAAAAAATGCCTTAAATTATACCGTTGCGGGTAGAGCAGGAAATTATTTTAATTTTGAATCTTGATTTTTGGAAGGAAAATCGTAAAGATTAACGTGTCAGGAAATCACAAAAATTGAATTAACGTTGTCGTCTTACAATGCTCGGCATACATCTACTTCCATAATATAATTTGCACGACGAAGTTTCGAAATTTTTAATTTCATGACGTTTTTGTCAGACGATTAAAATTGATTTTTATATTGAATGTTTTGTAAGCTATCGACGTGACTAAGATTTTTTAACATTTCTTTTGAATATTCTCCTAATCGAGAGGTTTACCTATATAGAACTTTTTATATGTACGCTCGCGATGAAGAGATGCAAGATTATACCAATTAAATATTTCTCATTGGGTGACTAAAACGGCTAATCCGCGGAAATCACACGTGTCCAAATATCTCGTCCCCCTCGCAAAAAAGTATAAGTCAAATAAATACTTTTACACTGGTATACTCCTATTAATTTCCTAGAAGGACTGACTCGACACAAACGTGCAAGAACTTGGGACTCATAACAATTATAAAACACAATATTCCAAGTATTAGCAAAAAATTGCACCACCAAAAGGCATCGAAACCCTTTTTCAAAATTGCTAACGGTAGGTATACACACGAACCTTCGATCGAAATTACAAAAAAAAAGATATCCAACACTCGTAAAAGTTCAGCTTTGAGAGCACATATATGCAGTGTCTATAATTATAAAAAGACTAGCCGATTGAAATAATGAATTAAACATTTTCATATAATTTCCATATGCTATATAAATCAAAAATATTGAGCGCAAAAACAAAAATTAATTGCAAAGAAATACTATACTGTATATGTATATGAATCATCAGTGATACACAAAATTGTACCCGCGAAACGTTCAGCCCGTGGGCCGAGCAAAACGCGAGGCCGTAAAACGTAATTCATATTCTCCCAGTCTCTCCCGCATGCACCTTGACGACTCAGGACCCGATTCTCTTTATATGCCCCGGCATAGAGCCTAGAAAAAAGAAGAGCCTCGAGAAACATAGCGCGAGAGAGAGAGAGAGACAGAAAGAGAGAGAGAGAGAGTGTGAGCGAGAGAGAAGCTCGCACGTCGTCGTCTGGCGAACACATGTCTCCTTCGCGAGATAGCTGTCCATTAAGAAACTACGCCCTTCGCCACGTGATATTGCCCGCTTCCATCTCACTCTCTCTCTCTCTCACTGCGTGTGCATGCGGATTTCTCTCTTTTTGAAACGACATATATATATATATATATGCGCGCGCGCGTTACGTCGGCCTATGGCCTCTTGTTTACGTCCCTGCGACTCGTCGCTCCTTTTTCTTTTCCAGCATTGTTGCTTTTTTTTTCTTCTTTCCTTTCCTTTTTTAAGCGGCTAATATTTGTAATGCGTTAGAGTCTGACGCGGAGAGATCCTGCGCGTGGTTCGACTTTCTCGTACATGAGATATTCGCAGACGTTATATGGGGACGGATCGAGGGCAGCAATTTTTCTCTTAGCCGACGATATTTAATTAACTTGGGATGTAAGCGATTTTTTTAAACTTTCAATTGATTGCATTTTTTTCCCCATCTGAGTTATGATGTTGCCGCCTCGATGGAAAAAGAGAGCCTGTAATAGCTCAACTACTATTGGTACCATCACTTTTCTGGGCAAAAAAATTATACTCCTCGAACAAGATTTTTACTTAGGTGAAAATTAATTTTTCTTTGCAAGGGTACACGAAAGATGTTTTTCGTTCTTGTTTTCTTTCATCTAAATGTATTCTGGATTGAGCGAGATTTCAATTTCTGCTGACTTAAAGTTACAAGAAAAAAAATAACATTTTCGCGAGATAGAACCTTTCTGACGACAGAAAAGTTGAGATAGAACTTTTTTAACCAATAAAGTTGTGATGCAATTGCATTGTTAATGTTTTTTAAATAAATAAAAAACCTCTACGTTGGATGAAAGAATTTATTGATCTTCATTTTGCAAAATTACAATAAAAAAACGTTTTTCAATTTTTTTCCATGAAGATCAATAAATTCTTTCATCCAACGTTATCAAAATTTAAAGGAACAATAAATTCATCGATTTATTAATAAATCTCAACCTTCACACCACTTTTTTGGAATTTCCCGAGCCTAACGAATATATATGTTCATTGTTGTGTACGTATCGCGAGGCCCGGGAGAGAATATTAATAATTTTTCAAAATAACTTACAACATGGAAAAAAACTATTTATTAGAGTTTTTTGCCTGATGAGGATAGTATATGTATACTAAGCCATCGAAAAGTCGCAACAAAAATTAATAAAAGTTTTAGAAAATCTAATGATTAGAATCAATTCTATCATTATGTTTAGATTAAAAAACCGGTTGAACCCTTTTGTTTACTTAAATGATACTTTCAAAATTACAGATGAACGACGCAAGTTATTCTAAAAAGTACAAGGTTTTATAATGTAAATAATTAAAAACTCTTTGAAACGGAACATTTTTAGAATAGTTTTTTTGAAATTGCAAATTGTATAATTAAAGAGAGTACAAATCAACCTGCCACGCCAATTTTTTACGATATTCAGATTTTTTTCCTACAACGCATATGCACGTACATATAACAGTCGAAATGGATGCGTCGTCTCCGCACTATTTTTTCGACATTGCGACTTTAATGCGCGGATAGACGGAACTGTATAGCCGAGTTATTCCTACAAATTTCGTCTTACAAGCTCGCGACTGTAATCCCTCGATATTTAATACCACCAATATAAATCTTAAACATTTTTCGTCCGAAACATTTTTTCTAACGCGGCTTAGTCGTTTAAAAAAACGTGAATTATCTTCTGGGTTAAGAATATTGTTTATTCCTTTTATTCGCAACACTTTGTACAAAAAATGCTATACGATACATTTAAATGAATATCTGGTAATCTTTTATACTTCAAAGCTATTTTAGTTTGGACAAGAAATTTTTGCTCCCA